>JACGWL010000859.1:0-49657 GCA_034509725.1 Sesamum angolense
TTCAAAAAACCAAATAACTGAAAAGTTCTAAATCTCTACTCTGATTTAGTTGTCAACTTAACCTCAAATCCAGAGATCTTATTCAATCATAGTCAAATCAGTAGATGACTTATTTACGAAGCTACTAGCAAACCATTACATGATCCATCTCCAACTTCACCTTCATTGGTACTATTTCTAATAACAATATCATATTAAGACTTCTCAAATTCACTAATAATTGATTGCACTCTTCCGACTCAAGACATCCACTACTATTATTTGCTTTCCCAAAATGACAATCCATAATATAATCATAAAACCTTTAATAATTCTACACTCTCCAAAAATATTATTTCGAAGTATCTATATACACCACATACCCTTAAGAAATCTCATATAATACCCCAAATAGTCCTAAGAAATTCCAAGCTTTAATCACTTTCTTTGATATTTTCCGTCCCTAATAACTTTCACCTTTGTAGAGTCGAGTATAACCCAATGCCAAATATCACATGTTGGAAAAACTACCTGATTTACCCAAAAACTCATTGTTCCTTAACTTAACGTACAACTCTCTCTTTCAAGATTGTAACACTATTTTTAGATGTTATTCATACACCTCTCTATTCCTTAAACACACATGGATGTCTTCCATAAAATTATCACAATTTGACCCAAGTTCTCTTAGAATATGCGAATCATCAATGCCATGAACGTCACCTATGAATTCCATCATCCACTAGCATTACTCAAACCTCATAAAGAGCATAACAATTCCAAAATCTATTCGAGGTATATCATTCTCCGCTATCCTCAATTTTCAATAACCAACTCTCAGATCGATCTCTACTTATTTTTCACCATCGTTCTATTCAATTAGCGATAATAAATACACAACCTCATACAATATCTTAAGTTTTTTCCCAAATAATTCTTCTATTTACATTTTCAACTCTTATTATTCTATCTTGACAACAATTCCTATAATAAAATCCACTTTCCTTTGTTATGGAAAACCTGCTAAATCATTAGGTAACACTTCGTGAAAATCTCTAGCTAAGAGGATTTCTTCCAATCTGAGATTACCCCTTCGGTATTTATTATACGAGGCAACTAAGCTACACACTCATCTAACATCAATCATTTCACCTATATAGTCATTATTGGACACAGTGGCATCACTTATCGATCCCCCCCACTATTTCTACGTTTGGTTTGCCTATAGATTTCATTACACCTTCCTTCATAAAACAGTCATAAAACATTATTCAGCATTAATAAATCTATATCACATTGACTTTACATTAAATTGCATCAAATCATCACAATAGTATCTGCACATTGATATATATACACAAGTCAGTCGATACATCTTCTAACAGTCAACTCCACCAGTATTGTAAGGACGATCATATCCTCTATTGATTCTATCTACTCATTCTTACTAACAACTGGGTCAGCGTGTGCTTCATATCAAATTATCCTTCATCACTAGTTATGTCTCATCAAGTCAACAGTTCACCCTAGAAACGTAGACCTGCTCTGATACCACCCAATGTGACACCCCCTCCGTAATCACATTCAATTACCCTCACAACTCACAATTATCCCAATAAAATAATTTACAAGTCGATACCTGACGAACACCCCAAGCAAATTACAAAATATAAGACACTAACTTAATTACAATTTCATGTTCTTATGTCCACCTATCTAGAACTCTCGAATTAGCATGGCACCGCTGACCCACCTATACGGCTGACGCTGGCTTATGATCTATCTCCTGAAAGAAAAATATACGACAAATTTATGAGTTGTCAACTCAGTAAGTATAGCCAATCAAAATTATATATATACATCTCAAGTCAAACACAATACAATCATGTCAACCAATCAAGGTTTATCAATATTATCCGCAGATATAAGAAACAACGCATACTCATTATCATATATCAGTTTATACCATAATAATAGCATCTTTGTTTGTTTTCTTAGGGCCCTGCTCAACCAAACTGGAGTGCATCACCCAATGGCTTGCCGGCTATCACATCGTCATCTCAATCACAATATCTTTCATCTTTTTTTTTTCTTGATATCACACAGCACACAGCTCGTATGATATCCCATCACCACTGATACCACACAGCACACAGCTCATATGGCATCCCTCATCAATCATATCACACAGCACACAGCTCGTATGATATCCGTCACCACACACAGCACACAGCTCGTATGGCATCCATCAATCATATCACACAGCACACAGCTTGTATGATTATGTCACATCATCATAGCCATTGCAGTATGCCCCCTCCCAGTTAGGTAAGCCATCTTTTATTCCATACACATATATCATCATCATTGGCATCATCAATCAACTCCATTTAATAATTATCTTCTCGTCAATAACTTTCTCATTTAATGTATTCGATAATCAAATGTAAGAGCTCATAATCATTTGTTTGGCTTCCATACAACACCACTATAGATAGACACATAATAACAATTCCACAGATATTCAGGTAATCCAGACAAATAGTCCACGATAACACATATAAACAACTATTATACCATATCCACATTTATAAACACAACTCCAAGTTCGCAATCAGATATATAAGCAATCAATTTGTATAATACTACACATATAAATATATATATATATATAATCCAATTAGCTATACTTACCTCACTTTCCCCAATTATTTAAATAGTAGAATGATGTACACAATCTCGAACGTTGTTCCTGTGTCCTAAAATGAGGTATAAGATGTATCGTCAATGAATCGTCGATATTGAAGTTCTTTCAAAAAAGCACTAGACTACATTCGTACACTTCTCACTAATTTCTGAATATCTCTTTCTATAAAACTCGGATCTTTATTCCGTTTTCTTCTACATAAAGTAGACTCAATTATCTTTCCATCAGTATATATTATGATTTATTAAAATCAGTTTTTATATTTTAGAAATTACCGTTACAGCCCCTGAATCTACAATCTCACAGAATGAGCCCTTCTCACTAAGTATATCATAACTTTAATTACAATCACTAACATTAGAAACTGTTTTAGAATATAACTAGACATAATAAGCTATCCAATGATGTATTATTTGTATTTTTAACCATAAAGGTCAATTTTATAGAAATCTGTCCTTTTTACGAAATTGTTTTTCCTTGACAGCATCTCTGCCTCAGTTTATAAATTTCTTCAGACAAACATACAATTGATAAAGATTCAATTTTTACACCAAGTATTCTCATGAGTATCTAATTGCATTTACAGCAAGAATCATACAAATTGGATATGTATATAATTAGTTATTCAAGTTTTAATACAACCTGGTCCCTTTAGACAGCAACAGATTCAAACCTTGGTATTTTAAAATTCTCTGAAAAATCATATACTGTTCCAAAATTCACCAAACTTTCACAATATAACCTCCAATGTATCTAGTTTCAATTTACACAAGAATCATTCGAATTTAACCAGTAAAACTCAACTTACAAGGTTTTAATTACACCCTGTCAGATTACCCGCAGAAACAGAGCAACAGAATGTTTCCTCCGTTTAACCCATTCAAACGACCGATTTGGTTTCTTCTCAAAACTAGAAAGTTTTAGTACACATATCAAAGTTTCTCCAGATTCAAAAATCACAACATTTGGACCAGTATAACACTCTAAAACCCCGATTTACAGAGACTATTCGAAATAGAGCCTCCCAGTGTCTTTCTTCCATTTCAATTGGTTTATCTACTTCAATTTCTATTCTTACCCAAAACCTACAAAAATTTAATCAAGAAAACTGAACCAAAACTTACCAAATCTTCTAAGGAATTTCTCAAATTTGAAGATGATGAAGATGATGAAGAGCAACCCCACTTCCTTCTCTCTTTTGTTCCCTTTCTCTTCTTCTCTTTCTCTCTTCTTTCTCTTCGTTCTGCTCTTTTCTTCTCTTTTTTTTCTTTTCTTCCTCTTTTCCTCTCTTGCTCTCCTCTCTCCACCGCCTCACTCTTTTCTCTTTTTCCTTTGTTATTTTCTACACTCTTCTAAGTGTAGTCTAGGTATATATATATATATATATATATATATATATATATATGTATTGCTAATTATATATATATAAGTTTGTAAGTGGGTGTATATTTATATATATATATATATATATTATATAGTATTTGATATATATATATTGGTAAAGATGCATAAGTTCACACCTTGTCCTTATTCCACCATCCCGTCTCATTTTTCATATTATTCGTATTTTGTTTTACTAACTTTAGTATATAGGATGTAGATATGTATAAATCAAAAGAAGATTGTATTTGTTCCATCCCATCTTTACAATTCTACACTTATTTCTATTGTTCAAATTTTCACTCATCTCCAAGAATTTATCATATCAAATAAATTTCCACTTAAACACCAAATATTATATAAATCATAACACCACTTATCTATATTATTAAGCTGATAAATGGTCATTATGTATTAACGCGTGAGGATGTTACAATTGTAGACCTGCTTTAGCTCGCGAACCCTTTGTGTGTGGATTTCCTCCCATTTCCACCTTGCACTTTCCGTTTCCTTCAAAAGTGGCCGGAAATCCTTTCTGTATTTTGCAAGATCCTTTATGAAGATACCTGCAAAATTCACTACTCCCAAGAAGCTTTGTAATTGCTTCTTATCTTTGAGTACATCGGGGAAATTGCGGATTTTCTCCACAATATGTTCTCAATCCCTGCTTCGTCAATAAGAATTCCTAAAAATTCAATTTTATTGACCGCTATAGTAGCTTTCTTTTCAGAAAGTACTAAACCCTCTTTATGACATGCATCAGAAAATATTTCTAAATGTTTAATATGTTCTTTCATATTTTTAGATGCAATCAATATGTCATCTATATAGACAAACATAAACTCGAAATAATCTTTAAAAAGATTATCCATTTTTTTGCTGAAATATCTGGGGTGCATTAGCTAGACCCATTGGTAGTACGTTCCAGATATATTGACCTTGTGGTGTGGAGAATGCAGTAAACTTCTTTGATTCACTCTCCATCTTAATCTGATAGAAACCAGATTTGCAATCAAATTTAGAAAACACTTTTGCACCTTTAATGCAGTCAATTAAGTGCTCTCTACTGGGAATGTAATAACCATCAAATTCAAGTATTTTTATTAATACCTTGATAGTTAATTACCAACCTGGGTTTACCTCTTTTTATCTCACCATGGTTTCTTACCAGAAATCTAGGGCTACTGTATGCAGAGATTCCAGGCTCGATGAGTCCAAGGTTGATATGCTCCTTGATAATTATTTGCATATCTTTCTTGTCCTCCATATTCATCTGGATAGGCTTGTATCGAACATACTCATATTTGCATTCCTCTTTGATCTTAAGAGTAGCTTCGATCTTGTTCCTATCCCACCATGCCAGAGGATTTTCACTGAAATTTCTCTGGATGAGCCGCTTGACATTTTCGAGAGAAAGCATACTTTCTTCGCTTATGTCCATTATCTTTAATTCCTGCATTGCTTCTTTGAGGTTCTTAATTTCTTCCTCAGATTCCTCGAAAGCTATCGCTATCGATGAGTCCCTGTTGCCTGAAAGACAAAAGAACCTTACCGAATTTCCTTTTATCCTGCATTTTTGGATGAGTTAATTTAGCATCAACATCACCACGTTTGCTGCGGAAATTTATAGGCATTATTCTGTTAAATGCCTTTTCTCGTCTCAAAACCTGTATCTCATTACCACAGTTAGTAGTAAAGATTAACAGATTTCTTTGATTATCCTGCATATATCTTGCAAATGTTTGAATAAAATTATTACCCAGCAAGATATCAGTACCTGTATCATGAAAGTAAATGGGAGGTGTTTTTACCCTGTACCAGGGCGTTCCAAATGCTCCCCCGATCATGATTTTGGCTTCTCAAATCCTGTATTTAGTATTAGGATTTTTTGTGAAAAATCCTTTCCTGCAATAACAGGTAAGGTTTCCCTTGCTTCTTTAGGAAAAACTCCAGGTTTTGCTGTGCAAATCCCTGATCCTGAATCAATATAAGCTGCAAAATATTATGTCTTATATTGATCATATAACATACCTACAGATATGTATATAGAAAAGGGGCTCGTCATTCAATCCTTATGGTTACCCCATCAAGACTGAACTCCATACCGTTACCTTTTCTTCCCCATGGTTTATGATCTTCGAGGAAACTTAACCCCAAAGTCATACTTCCATTTTCTCGTCCTGCATCTCCTGCAACCAGAAATTCATGGCCTGCTATTTCTAACATGCCTTCATATCTACCAACAACAGGTTGCTGCAAATGATATAAGTCATCACAAGGAAAAAAGTTTTCATTCTTAGTGATGTCAAATATAACTTGCATTTCTTTCCATCCTTCAGGGCATTTAAGTTTTACGTTATCTACCCTAATCTCTTGAGGAGTCAAGACTCTTGCTAAGTCTTTCTCTTTTCCTTCGTAGCCTATTATCCTATCTTCCGAAAAGGACATCCTGCTACCATACTCAATCCTAGAACTCATTGTTCGATCTAAGACTGGGTGATCTTTTATAACGATATCGACACCACCTATTCTAGGTATCCTAATTGGATCTGGTGCCATTACCTTAGCAAATTCCTTGAAAATTCTGGGAATTTCTATATACTCTTTCCTAAGGAATAAATCCGAATGATGTGTATTGGAAAGGGAATAAGCAATTCTATAAGTTATAGAATATGGTCTATTTCCTTCTCTCATAAGATCTTTTCTTTTAAAATCCTGATGAAGGGTTAAGACTCTACTGAAATCTTGGTCGGCTAAGTTGTATGCAATCCTAGGACGAATATCAAACATCAATTTTCCTGCATACAGATTACCTTTCATGGTTCCAAGACAACCATCTCTTAAGTTATTGATTCTTCTATCCATTATTGATAAATGTATTTCTGAATCAATTCCTTCCTTAAAAGTTGCTTTTATTACTACTTCAATAGTTCCTATGTGGATCCATTTCATAGTAACTGCAATCTCTTCTTTAAGCCTACTCAATTCTTCAAGAATTTCTTCTTTAGGAATAAGCTGCATTTCCATCACATTACCAGTAAATTCCATGGGAATAGCAAACTCGCCTGAACTTACTTTGTAGATTATGTGATGTTTCCTCTGGTTCAGTCCTATCTGGTTGAGGACTTTACTAATTCCTCCAATTCTAAATCCATCATTCTGTTTTGTGTTTATTCATGGTTTTGTTTCCATGGTTTTGTTTGACACCATGATTCTTTCCATGGTTTTGAATCATGTCACCGTCATTCTGGAAAAGAATCCTGACAGGCTTTCAGAGGTCTGAAGCCTATCTTCCTCACTGTAATTATTCTGACTCGGTTGAAGATCCATCCGAATCAGTTTCTATCTCCTCTTCATAGACGCTTTCGTCTGAAGGAAGATCTTCAAATTGGTATATTGGTACCAATTCCCCATAGTAGACTGCGTCTAATATGTCGTCTGTGGCTTCGAATTTTCTTATCTCACCACGTTTCTGCGGGCAATCTGGAGCGATATGTCCTCTTGCTCCACATGTCTAGCAGTTGCAATCTTTGAAACTTTCATTCGTCCGGGTATGGGCCTGTCTGAAAGTTCTTCTGGTAGGGGTTCTTCCTGTGGATCTTGTCTCTGTTCGTCTAGATCCTTGGGATGAAGCCCTTGTTGGTCCACTCCGTTGCCCAGATTTGTATGTTCTGGCTTTGGTTTTGGACCACCATGATCTTCGCCTAAAAGGAGTTCTTCTGCAATTTGGAGTATAGATCACTCCTGTGTTTCCTCCTTTTTCTTGGCTCACCTGATTCTCCTATAACAGTAGGAAAATCATTATTATCACAACAGAGAGGAGTTCGTTTAATTGTACCTCTCAGTCTTTTCATGTTTTTCTGGATGGATGCTTGATAACACCAATCCTTCAACTTGTCTTTGAGAAAAGACATTCTCCTTGCTACTGAATCCATCTGTCCCTCAGGTACTTTGTATGATTGGATCAACATTTCCCTCCATGGACTGCAGATTTTTGCAAAGAACATTGGAGCTGCAACATCCACTGCTACTCCACTTTGAAAGAAATACTTCCGAAACCAATAGATATATTCATCTACTGCGCAAATACTTCTTAGTTCAAGGCTGAAAAGAGCTTGTGCATACTCTCTAGCCTTTTCTGTTCTACTTCCTTCGAGGTACCCATCTCCGATGAAGTGTATCTTGATAAGCCTTCCTAGCCGATCTGCTATTTCACTCTTGGAATCTCTGGCAAGGATACTGGCTTTAGTATCAGCTGGGGTATTATCCCATCCGATCTTCACAGAACCCTCCAAGCTTAACTCCACTAATTTAATGAAGTTTTCTTTATCGAGTTCTAAGGTGGTTGCTGCAATCTTTATGGCTGCTACCCATTCGTCTATCAGCTTCTCCATGTTTCAGAAGTCGATAACATTCAGGTTTAGTACAGCACCATATGGATGTAAGGGCTGAAGCATAGTTCTTGCCCATGGTGTATTTTCAGGTGCTCTCCTAGGATTTCTCCCTGGATTCTCTCGGAGTCTGGTTCCCACAAACGTCGGTGTTGCGTTGGTGTGGAAATCTGCACTTTCCCTCATTGGGTGATCTTGTGGAGCTTCGTTGGAACATGTGCTCCCCTCCGGCAGTGGTAGTGCTGGAGTTACTTCATTGGTTTGGATATTGACTAAGTCCACAATCCCAAGTTGGGAAAATGATTCAGCCAATTCTTGTAGATCTGATAGATCCGCTCTGGTTACCTCCATTATTTTATGGAGTTAAGGATCTCCTGGATCTGTTCATCCCGAGTCTTTGGCTTCGGGATCTCCTTTGCCTTCCCTTTCTGGTGTAGAAGAGGTACTGTCCAAGGGCGTCCCTGATCCTCTCTTGTCTGGATATGGATGTTTCAGGTTTCTCCCGTTGGTTTCTTTTTAGATCTGCAACTTCTGTCTTCAGATCTGTAAGATTCTTATGTAGATCTGGGAGGATCTTAAGAATCTCGTCCATCTTGTGGCACAAGGAACCTACTTTCATAGGTACATTAGATAACCTATGTCCATAGTCTTGGACCGTCTTCTGGATTTCCCTCAGATCTTGAGAAATCTTCGAGGTATCGGCCTCGATCTCCTTCCAATTAATACCTCTAATCATAATTTTTAGAGAGATATTGGTGTAGGAATTGACCTTTACCATTCCTTCGGATCGGAATTGGTCCGTTGATCTCTGTGGCCTGCAAACGCCTCACCACCTGTCCTGGTACTTCAAGTTGGACTCGGAGTTCCCTGGGTCCATCTTGGTCAAAAATCGGGTTCATCTCAATTGGATCCCCGTTTTGTGTGTCCTCCTCGGGAGTCCGGGGAGTTGCTTTCATCTTACATGGGCCTTTGTATGGACCATGGTCGCATTTCCAAAGAATTTCTCGAAGGACGTTCTTCCTTTGTATTTCCAGAGTCTGGAAATATTCCCTGTTTTCATTGTAACTCGAACTTTTGTTTGGTTCCATATTCTTGAAAAGTCTCCTCCGTTAGTGAAAAAATATCTAAATATAATATTAACCATATATTTCTTCAATAAACCTAGGCTCTGATACCATTCTCGCCGAGCAGTAAAAGTAAAACTCATTTTAGATACGTTGGCGTTGTATCCTCCTCGATCTCAGATCTAAGAATTCCTTTTCAGGATGAACTTAGTAACTGATTAGATCGTAAGGTCTTCCAGCCTTATATATCTATTTAGAGTTTCACAAAGTTTTTCCAAAATGAGAAGAGGGGACCAAAAATGCAAATTTGGCGGAAATTAGAGGACCAAATCTGTTAGCCCGAAAAGCAGAGGACCAAAAGTGAGACCCCCCTCAATCCTATGGGACTATAAGTGCAATTACCCCTTAGTGGTCGTGTTAGGCTAGAATTAAAGGATTGTTATTTTGTATGTAGCAAGATCAAAAACATCATTTCCATTCCATTGTTAGATAATGCTCGCTTTGAGTTTTTTATTAATAAAAATTGCTTTTACTTGATGAAAGATGGTTCTTCTCATTTGCTGGGTAAGTAAAATAATGGTCTTTACATTCGGCCAAGGACTGATTAGATCATGACAGCTTAAAATAAACATAAATTAGACAATCTTGAAAATGCACAGATTTGGCATGCAAGGCTAGGACACATCTGACAAGATAGGATGAAGAGGTTGGTGGACTCAAAGAGTCTAGAAATAGACAATTTGGACAACCTACCAGCCTGTGAGTCCTGTCTAAAAGGGAAGATAACTAGGAAGCTCTTTGTTGGACAAAGTACGCTTGCTAATGGTCTATTGGATTCGATCCATACAGACATCTGTGGACCATTAAATACTCAGGCCAGAGGGGGTTATCCTACTTCATTACATTTACCGATGATCATTCACGGTACGATTACATTTACCTGATGAGGTACAAGTCTGAGGTCTTTGTGAGGTTCAAAGAATTCAAGCTTGAAGTTGAGAACCAAACTGGTCGCAAAATTAAAGCCCTTCGGTCAGACCGAGGTAGAGAGTATCTAAGTGGTGAATTCATAGATTATCTACAGGAAGATAGTATAGTCTCTTAGTAGAACACCTCCGGGGACGCTTCAGCTGAATGGTGTGGCTGAAAGTAGGAATCGGACTCTATTAGACACGATCCAATCCGTGATGAGTTTTACCAAACTACCCTTGTCTTTATGGGGTTATGCGCTTGAGACGGTGGCTAGGTTACCAAACATAGCACCATCCAAAACAGTGGCCCAGACGCCATATCAGATATAGCACGGCAAGCCTGCTTCCTACAAGTACTTGAGAGTGTGGGGTAGCCCTGCATGCGTCAAGAGGCTAGTGGGAGACAAGCTGAGGTCTAGTTTGCGCATGTTCATTGGTTATCCGAAACAAACTGGAGGGTATTATTTTTATGACTCCTCTGAGCAAAAGGTATTTGTCTCGAGGAATGTAGTGTTCTTGGAAAGAGGTTTTCCCACGGATACCCGACGCGATGAATTGCTCCTTAAAGAATCAGGTGAGGCACCTCAGTCGAATGCAGGGACATCGTCAGCGCCTATTGTTTCCACTAATAATGTTCCAATTCTCCGTAGGTCAGCTAGAGTACCACAGCCTCCTGAGAGGTATGGTTTTCTAGGTGTGACCGATTAGTTGGATGATGATCCTAAGACTTACGGAGAAGCGATGTCGGACATCGATTTGGGAATGTGGCTTGAAGCCATGAAATCTGAAATGGATCCATGAGCTCGACCCATTGGGTGTAAGTGGGTCTATAAACGTAAGACTAGAGTTTAGGAAGGTGACAACCTTCAAGGGCTTGTGGCAAAAGGATATACTGAACGACCTGGGGTCGATTTTAAGAAAACTTTTTCTCCCATAGCCATGGCCAAGTCCATACGGTTCATAGCCATAGCAGCATGGTATGACTATGAAATATGGCAGATGGATGTGAAAATGGCTTTACTTCACGGTTTCATTGAGGATGAGATCTATATGGATCAGCCAAAGGAATTCACGATAGTAGGAGAAGATCAAAGGGCCTGTCATCTTGAAAGATCCATCTACGGCTTAAAGTAAGTTTCCCGAAGTTGGAACATATATTTTGATGAAGTCATACGGGGCTATGATTTCGTTAATCATGACTTTGACCATTGTGTATACAAGAAGGTTAGTGGGAGCTCTGTTGTGTTCCTAGTGCTTTATGTGGACGGCATTTTCCACATTGGAAATGATATCAAAATGTTAGGGGACACTAAAGCATGGTTATGCCCTCAATTCTCCATGAAGGATTTGGGTAGGCGCAGTGGACTGCAGTCAAGACCATACTTAGGTACATGAGGACGACTAAAGATGTGTTCTTGGTCTACGGCGGTGGGGAGTTGATACTAGAAGGCTTTAGCGATGCTAGCTTCCAGCGGGAAGATGATTATGCAAAATCACAGTCGGGATTTGTATTCAAGCTTAACGGTGGTGTGGTAGCTTGGAAGAGTTCCAAGCAGGATACCACAGTTGATTCCACCATGGAAGCTGAGTACATAGCGGCTAAGGAGGCGGTTTGGATGAAAAACAACATCCAAGAGTTGGGTGTGGTACCTAGCATTGCCGAGCCAGTAGTTTCTTCTGATAAAAAATAAAAAAGCACAAGCAAAGGAATCGAGATCTCATCACTGATCCAAACATATTCTTAGACGATACCATCTGCTCAGAGAGATGGTGGGAAGAGGTGATGTTCGGGACCGAATCAGCTTAGCAGAAAATACAGCAGATGCACTGACAAAGCCCGTCTCACAAATCACTCATGCACAACATCTTGGGAAGATGGGCTTGAGGCAAATGAGTGATTGGCTTGAGGTCAAGTGGGAGATTGATAGAATAGGTGATCAGAAAGCCAATCGGATTGGGCTTTTGTAGACTATTTCTGACAATTTTGATGTTATATAATATTTATGTCTTTGAATAAAGGTAATATTCAAACTGTGGCTTGATTCTTTGTTGGGTTTACTTATTGTGTTAATACTTAACTGCACGACAAAGCCCACAGACCAAACGAGCAAGTCCAAGGGGTTGGGTTGTGCATTAGATGGCGGGCACGAAACGTTCCAAGTCGAGGACCTCGAGATAGGGCATCGAGTATCCTATAGAGACTTGTACTAAGTACTGCAACCATGTTTCGTCAGCAGGATATCTAGGTCGTCCATGCAGTTTTAATAGGTTAGTTGGCAAGGTAGTCGACTGAGTGAACTGACTCAAGGGAATCGTCATACGGAAAAGGGATTCCGAACTTTGATGGTATGAGATTAGTTCTCAGACTTGAGGAACCATGGCAGTCACATGCACATGATGGTTGTAGCTTAGATCTGGCGAACAATATCTATGTCGAAAGATACGGATGTTATAAATCTTATCTAGTGCAGTCAGAATGTGTAGTGAGGACGATGTGTTCCAAGAAAGAATCTGTCCCCTGTCAATATCGTGACAGTAGGATCTCCAATACGCTCTGAGACATGTTTTCCTAGAAATTTGTGGCCACAGTGACTGAATAAGTGGAATAGGTTTCCACGTGATAATTCAGTAGGGCAAACGGGTAGTCTTGAGTTATTAAGTATAGATGCCTTAGTCCAGGATGGGAAACGACGTCCAATTCCATTCCCTAAGCTAAGGCCGGGAGACGATTGATGGAAGGACCTTATCTATATGAATTTGGTTGCCTAAATGTTTATCTATATTCACTTAGTCTCTAGTGCCATGGACTGTTGCTAGACGACCAACTATGATAACAGGCTATTTCTGCTTATGGGATAATAAAAAATAATTAATTAAATTAAATTTAATTAATTATATTGGAAACACGCCCAAATCTAGCTGAAGGTGAACCTAAAGAGTCACCCCTGTAGCACCCCCTACAACATAATACTTAATTATCACTAATTCACATACCATTTTCTTCATCTCATCTCATCTTATAACATAATATAAATTCTATTTTATCAATATAGCACATATTTACCTCTGGAGATAATCAATAACGCCAACTGATTTTATATACTTTTCCACAATTGTACACGACCTAAAAAAAAAAGATAACCAACGTCCATCTGTACAATAATTTAAAATCAAACTCAATAACACTATGATGTATATTATGCATAGTCCCAAAACTCCAACTTTCGATGTCACGGCTAACCCACCTATTCAGAATAACGGCACAGCTCAAATTTGATGATGCTAGTCCGTACGACCTATCTTCTGAAAAATATGTGGCAAGGAGTGAGCTGCCTACTCAATAAGTATAGCATTTCGATCTATATATACATATACACACAAGTAATCATTCAAGTATAGAGAAATTGTACCAACACATTTGACATGCGCCAAACATTATCAACAGATGTAAGAAACACATAGCTATAGTCAAACATTAACTCAAGACATAATAGAGACATTCTAGTTTGTTCTTTTAGGGTTCCGCTTAACCAAACTGGAGTGCAACACTCAATGAGCTATGCCGGCTATCACCACCACCATCTGTTGTTTTTTTTTTTTTTCTTCTTTTTTCTCGATACCACACAGCACACAGCTCGTGTGTATCCCATCCTCTCCACTGATACTACACAACACACAGCTCGTGTGTATCCCATCATCTCCATTGATCAATGACAGCACACAGCTCGTCACTGATCAAATCATCTAAGCCATTGAATATGTTCCCAGTTGGGTAAGCCATCATTTCCCTTTTATTCAACATCAACATCATTAACTTACTCGTTCAATTCCACATAACAATATTCTTTTGTCAATAGCTTCTCCTATATGATCTCAATTCACCAACAACTATTAAATTGCATAATCCATCACCCAACTTCCTGTTGGAATGGGTGACCAAAAGCTAATTGGATTAGTTGTTTGTCATTTGCCAATCTTTATCAAATAATAATAAACTAATGAATAGGGTAAAAATTCATCATGTTAGCAGTCTGTTTTCGTTGTGCTTACCACTGACATTGAAGGGGATTTCAATGTCACAACGAAATGCCCACAGACCGAAAGATTAAACCCACAGAGTTGGGCTGCGCATAGGTTTGGCGGCAATGAAACCAACTCTTGAGGGTCGGTCTAAAATATTCCAAGTCGAGGACCTTGAGATAGGGCATCGAGAGTCCTATAGAGACTTACACTAAGTACTGCATCTGTGTTTCGTCGGCATAAGACGTGGGTCGTCTGTGTAGTTTTAGTGGGTTAGTTGGCCTGGTAGTCGACTGACTGAACTGACTCGCGGGAATCGTCATATGGAATCCTCTTGAGGCTTGGTCGGTATGATTGGGATTTTCGGTTCTGATAGTACGAGATTAGTCCTCGGACTTGAGGAATCACGACAGTCACGTGCATACAAAGACTGTATCTTAGATATGGCAAGAGGTGGTTGTGCCATGGGGCATAGTCATCATAAGCCTTATCCAGTGCAGTCGGAGTATGTAGCGAGGACGGTGGATTCTAAGAAAGAATCTGTCCCCCGTCAGTATTGTGATAGCGAGATCTCCTATGCGCTTTGAGATGGTTTAGACTCTTTAGTCTATGGCCATAGCGACTGATCGAGTGGGAAGGGATTTCCTACAATGATCAGTAGAGTAAACGCATCTCAAATATGCAGCATAGATGCCTAGTTAAAGATGGGAACCGACGCTCCATTCCATGCCCTGGACTAAGACATGGAGACGGTTGACAGTAGGATTGTATCAGTATGAAATCAAAGCCTGAATGTTCAAGCCACTATTCACCTAGTCTCTAGTGCCATGGACTGTTGCTAGACGACCACCCATGGTAACGGGCTATTTCTGGTTATGGAATAATAAAAAATAATTAATTAAATTGAATTTAATTAATTGTGTGATAGCACGCCTAAGTCTAGATGAGGATGAACCTAAAGAGTCACACACAGATCACGAAAGGTGAGGGAATTAATTTGGAATTAATTCTGAAAGAGGTGAATTAATTTAATTAGATTAAATCAATTCTTGGAGATTATAAATGATTGAATCATTTATGAGGAATAATCGATTAGATAGATAGTCTGAAACTTAATTAATTGGATTAATTGAATTTTGGACTCAGCCTTTTTTTTAATTTGATTGGATTAATATAAAATAGGCTTGGGGTAATTAATTAGTGGGTTGGATCCATTAATTAATTAGTAGATGGACCTATCTAATTAGTGAATTGGATTAATTAATTAGAAATGGGCCCGAAATAATTAGTTGGACTAGTTATGCTTGGTTAGGCTGAATTGATCAATTGGATTGGATTCATTTAAATAATTAAGTGTCTTTTGAACTTGTCAATATTAAATGATTAAGTTGAGAAAGTTGTGGAAGTTGGAGGAGAAAATTTCGTGCACACTCTCCCCAATAATCAGCAAAATATTCTTCTCTTCCTCTTTTGAAGTTCTTCTTTGTTTAGGACCAAGTGAAGAACAAAGGAGATCGAAATACACTAATTCATAGTGTAATTTCGATTCGTCTTCCATCGGATTTAAGCCTTGCTAGCACAAGGATAAATCAAACCATTTAGTGTGGTGTGGACAATATTAGAGACCTCCTACGTTGGAGTCTAGCGTGGACGAACGCCGGAGAGGAGATTTACCGAATTGCCGATTGGAGGAGAAAAATGAAAGGTAACCCTGTTTAGTTTATGCTTTCATTTTTTCTATCAAATTCATTAGCCTAATTGCATGATTAGATTTGTGATTATTACACCAAACGCCCGGGAAAAGATCAAGGGTACACCCTTGATCGGTTAATTTTTATTTACCATTTTTCCGATTTTTCACACTTCCGCCGCGCTTCCCGGGCCGATCTACTTCCCTCAAGTGGTATCATACCCCATTTTGGTGTATAGGCTTTGAATCTTGCATGCATTACGTGTTTGGAGCATGTTTACATGTTTTATCGGCTTTGGAAGCATGATTTTTTATTCTTAATTGCATATCTAGATTTAGGGTTTATGTGTTTTAATTTTGCATTTAATTTTGGGCATGAGAATTTTTGAAATTTGGAATTTCTAAAAATTAACTTTTTCTTGTTGCTTCAGAATTGAAGAAAAAAAAAAAGGAGGATTTCAGAAAAATCAAGAAAAATGCAGCAGACGGCCGTTGTCTGCCTACCGGCTAGCAGGCGCGGGTGAGCGTGTGCGCAGGGGCACGCGCGCGCCTTTTGCCGGCCTACTGGGCTGCTGACCGTCTTACCAGTTTTTTCTGTTTTTCCAGACTTTTCATTTTTTTATTTTTCTGATTTTTCTGCATATTTTTCTGAAATGATTAATTTTTGTGAATTTAATTTTTGGTTGAAATTTGGAATTTCCTAAGATTAAATTACTAAAATTAATTTGAATGGGTTTTCAAATAAGAATTAACTTTTGCATGGGTTGCACTTATGTCCACTATTAAGTTTCATTATTTTACATATAAATTCCTGAGATTTGATGTGTAATTAATTTTATGATATTGGTTATCATATGGATGCATGAGCATGAATATTTAATTGATTAATTTTCATGCTTGTTGATATGTTAATTGTATTAACATGGGATGATCACAAAGCCCTAGGACCGATTGTATGATTTATTTTCTGTTGGGTTGGGGCTTGCGTGCTTCTTAATTTTTCTCTTAACTCTCTTATTTTTAGCCTTGGAATTATGTGGCTTGCTTTCTCCTTCTCTTTGTACTCCCCTCAACTGTTGATTGTTGATTGGGATTTCTCAATTTCATGATGTAATGAGAGTAGATAGGAGGTGAGAATATTTATTTTTGTAAATAAAATTTAAGGATTACAAGCCGAAGGAGCTGAAGGCCCATGGAGAAGGTCATCGGATGGCCCACAGAGGATCCATGGAGAAGAGGCCCGATGGAGCCCATGATGAAGAGCCCAAGAGTGTAAAGAGGAATTTATAAGGCCCATTGTGTGTTAATGGGTTAAAAAGCTTGTAATAGTGTAGGTCCACCCTTAGATTAACCATAGATCCACTGCGAGCTCAGTAGGTCGCATAGGTTTTGGGCTTGTGATCATCCAACAAGGGCGTGCTAGGATTTATTTTGCATGCGATGCATTTTGTTTAATGCATTGGATATATTGATCATGCAAAATACTAACTGTGATGAGGTCTCGATCATATTATAACAAACTCTCACTTGGTTGGCCAAGTTTAAATATTAGATCCTTAAAAATAGAAACAAAAATAAATGGCTTGTTATTTCATATATTCCATCCACAAGTGAGGAAGCCAATTTCACCTACACGTGCTCTCACGAGTCGTGACACGTTTGGACTGAAATGAAGCTGCACTGTTACTGTGAACGAAGTGAATACACACCTGTTTCCCTGTCTCACGAGTCGTGGGGGGCGATAGTGTGTCTATGATTCGGTTGATGGATTAGGACTAACACCAAACGATGTAATTTCTGTGCGTTCCATCCGCAGTAATGTAGTGAGGAAGCTGATTTCATCCATACGTGGTCTCACGAGTCGTGGCACATTTGGATTGAAATGAAGCTGCATTTGTATTGTGAACAAAAAGACTACACATCTATTTTCCTGTCTCACAAGTCGTGGATAGATAGTTTGTGTATGATTTGGTTGATGGGTTGGGTCTAACATCAAGTAATGTGATTCGCTTGGAGTCCTCGAAATCACATGAAAAAGGTGAGGCAAAATATCTTGAGGATCTCGTAGGACGAGAATGGTATTGGATACCTCCCACAAGTCTATTACCATGTGAATCGTAAAAGCGGGGCATGGAGAATTTTACTTGTGGACCTCAAGCCCACTAGGAAAAGGTTTCCCGAAACCCCATTTGAGAGTAATGGGCTTTCGTAGAAATAGTGGGAGGGTTAATGACTGAAGTCCAAGTCCTTAACTTGAATTTAATATTATGATAATCTGCTAATATTTTCTGTTTATTATAAATGTCTCAGAATCCACTTAATACTATACTTGAGGTTAACAAATTTGATGGAACAAACTATTCGAATTAGCTGAGAAATCTGAGGATAGTCCTCGATTTTGAGAACCAAACTTTTGTTCTAGATAAGTCTCTACCTCAGACTTTGCCGAAAGAGTTCCTGCCCGGAGAACGTTTGACGTTCGAAAAGTTTACTCAGTGGCATGAGGACAACCGAAAAGTTCGCAGTATCGTACTGAGCTCCATGAGTAACGAGATCCAGAAACAGTACGAAAGGTATGAGGACGTCTGGTCGATAATGCATCGCATGAAAGATCTTTATGCGGTACCAGACCGGCTTATTAGATATGCCGTGATGAAGGTATTCTTCGGCAAAAGAATGATTGAGGGATCGTCCATACGAGAGCATGGAATGATGATGCTATCCCTAGTGGAAAAGCTCAAAGACCTCCAAGCTGATTTTGAAAAGGAGGAAACGTACGTTGACGTGATCCTGCAATCACTACCTCCCTCTTATGATCAATTCATTATCAACTATAACATGAATGGGCTTGAAAAAAGCCTTCATGAGTTGATTAATATGTTTTTCAAGTACGAAGCAATGATTGAAAAATTTGCACCGTCGGTACTAGTGGGAGAGGTTTCAACCTCTAAAGTGAAGGGCAAGGATGCCGGACGCGAGAAGAGGAAGAAAGATGAGACGTTTTCTACTGCTGCTAGCACTTCGAGTGTTCCTGTTACACCGCTTGGCAGGGGTAAAGAAAAGAGGAAGAGGGTTCATCAGTCAAAGATTCCGAATGATGTTTGCTTTTATTGCCGAGAGAAGGGCCATTAGAAGAGGGAGTGTCCTGAGCTCATCTCCGATGAAGGTAAAATCTTTAACTTGAGTATTAACATAATCACCATCCTACTCTTGGTATTAGATACCAATGAACTCATAAATCTGCAAAGGGTTTGCAAGTAAAGATGAGGAGTAGAAAAGCTGAAACAAGAAGGTCCCCTAAGGTTTTGCAATAGTAGGGCTGTTGCTGCAAAGACTGGGGACTTGGTTTAGGCTTAGTGCTAATCATGTTAGGATAGTATCTATGTAACCTAGCATGATCGAAATAATGTTTTCAAATTATTGTTGGACAATTTTGATTACATATTTTGATCAATAAAGTCTTTTATTTGACATTGAATGTGGTTCATGTCTGCTGGGTGAAACATTTACTGTCTCATAATTGGATTATGAATACTCAAATAAAGAATAAAATAATAATCAAAGATTCCAAACTTACGGTCATGGTAGGTCAATTTTTTCTAGTTCAGGATGAGAAAGATCGATGGGTTCAAAGAGTACTAGAAATAGGCAATTTGGATCCATTAGCTTTCAAAGCCTTCACTAAGACGCAGAAAGACCGCAAAAGCTCTTTTATGGAACAAAATGAGCTTACCAGTTTTGTGTTGGATTGGATCCAACGCGATATCTGTAAGTCACTAAAATACACAAGGTCAGTATAGGGTTCACAAGTTTAATTTTTTTTGATGAGAATCAATGAATTAGACACGGAATGATGAACCAAACTGATTACCTTTAGATTAGATCGAGAGGGTGTGTATTTAGTGGGAGTTTTTTATTATCAAAATTGAGAATGTGAGTCTCACTCGATGAAGTTTTTCCTAAAAGGACCACGGTTGACCAGTCTCTGATAAGGAAGAGATCAAAACAAAGTTGGACTTTGTTTGATCGGTGTTTCACTGAAATCAGTTGGCCCTTATTAAATGATAAACTCTCGTCTCACAAAGTACTTGTGTCAATAGGATGGTCCTATATACATCAAGGAAACAGAGGGAGTAGGTTTTCATATAACTTCTCGAAAACATCATTCATAATCTAATGACATTTCTAACTGACCATATTCCAGTCCTTATTTGTCCATGAAATTGAATTCTCTTTTTTAGTAGATGCCGAACTTGTTGTGCCCCATTGATTAAGAAGGGGTTTTAAATCCAAAAGGATATAAGGAGGAGCGATGTGGGACATCGTTTGAATCAGTGGCTTGGAGCCCAAGGATTCACTAGGAAGTTCAAACTAGGTTTGAGACTTCACAAAAATGGAATATTCAATCGTACTAGGTATGATTTGATATGCCCGAGGTTAGTAGGAGTTGGTGTGAGTTTTGATGTGTTTGGCGTAAACATCTCACTCATTTAGAATGAGGTTAAGATGTTTGGGAAAACACTAAGACACTAATACAAAGTTGTTCACGAAATTCTCCATAAAAGGAATTGGATTCCTACATTAGGGGCGAGCTGTTGAAGACTCGATCATAGAAGACTGATGAGAAAGCTCAAAGTTGTTCAAGACTCAGTTGCGCTTAACTGATGAGAAAGCTTAGATGTCTAGGACATCTCCTACATCTGTGTTAGTTTGGTGTAATGGACCTGATGTTGTGTATGCTTTGGGCATGAACACAACGCATATTGGGAATACACAAATTGGCATTAAACAGTTGTCAAGAGCGATTTTTAATACCTGAATAAGGATTAAAGAAGAGTTCACGACACACATTTGTGGAGAGTTGATTTTAGAAAGCTAAAGCGATACTAGCTTCCATACTCATGTGAATAATAAAATAAGTCCTCAAAGTATAGTCACGTTTGGACTTTATGGTAGGCATGGTAACTTGAAAGGATTTCAAGCAGATCCCCCATCTTAAAAGTTGAATGTGGGACGACTTTCACAAGTCAGTCTTGGAAAGTGGTTTGGATCGAAAAATCGCATCCATTGGATGGATGCGGTGCCTAGCATGTCCAAGCCAGTTGTAGCCTTGGACGTGAACAACAAGGCTAAGGCAAGAGCCTTTTGGGCCCTAGATCTCATCATAAGATCCACGGAAATTCTTAGACAGCAACCATCTGCAGGCAGCGATGGTGAAGAAAATACACGGTTGGAACGTGTAGATCTAACAAGAAATAAAGTAGACCCACAAAATTGTGCCGGTATCATAGATTGCTCATACTCAGAAGGTTCTGAGGGATATGCAATGGTCAAGTGGGAGATTGTTGGAATGGGTGATCAAAATCCAATTGGATTGGTTGTTTGCCATTCGCCAATCTTTATAAAATAATATTAGACTGATGAATAGGGTAAGAATTCATCATGTTGGCAGTCTGTTTTCATTGTGCTTACCACTGACATTGAATGTGATTTTAATGTCACAACGGAATGCCCACAGACCGAAAGATTATACCCACGGAGTTGGCCTGCGCATTGGTTTGGCGGCTATGAAACCAAATCCTGAGGGTTGGTTTGAAACGTTCCAAGTCGAGGACCTCGAGATAGGGCATCGAGAGTCCTATAGAGATTTGAACTATGTACTGCAGTTGTGTTTCGTCGGCATAAGACGTGGGTCATCAATACAGTTTTAGTGGGTTAGTTTGTTGGAATGGGTGACTAAAAAGCCAATTAGATTGGTTGTTTTCCATTCGACAATCTTTATCAAGTATTATTAGATTGGTGAATATGGTAAGAATTCATCAAGATGGCTATATGTTTCTTTGTGCTTACCACTGAACGGGGTTTCAATATCACAACGAAATGCCCACGGATCGAAAGGTTAACCCGTGGCAGTTGGGTTTGCGCATAATTTGGCAGCTATGAATCAACTCCTAAGGGTTGGTCTGGAACGTTCCAAGTCGAGGACCTCGATATTGGGCATCGGAGGATCCTATTGGACGCTTGCCACTAAGTACGGGCAACTGCATTTCATCGGGCAGGAGAAAAAAAAAAAACGGGTGTTCTTTTTGTTTTTCCTTTATTTCTTTTTTAAAAAAAAACGGATTTTGTTTTGTTATTTCTTTTTCTCATTTATATTTTTTTTCTTCTCTTTTGTTTTTTTCCTCCTCTCTTTGATATGCGTATCTTCATTATGCTTCTTTGTTTTATTGTGTGTTTTTGTTTTGTTTTTGTGTTTTGGATATCTATTCCGTTTTTTTATCTTTGGTTTTTTTTGTTCAGTGGTTATTCGGTTTTTTTTTTTTATTGTTTTTTTTTTGTCTGTTTCTTTTTTTATTTTTTTTGGTTTCTTTTGTTTTGTTGTCTTTTTTTTTATCTTTAAAACGTCATAAAATAAAAAAAAAAAAAAAAAAAGACGTTTGTTATGTATTGTTATTTTCGGTTTTTTCTTCTTTATTTGTTTCTTTTGCTTTTATTTTTTTCTTGTTTTTGTTTTTTGTTGTTATCGCGTTATTTTTTTTATTCTCTTTTGTTTTTTTTCTATGTTCTACAGCCAGTCTTTTGATCTGTAAAAAAAAAAAAAAAAAAAAAAAAACAAAAAAAACGAACTTATGTTTCGGTATTTCTTCCTTTTCGTGTTTTTTTATATGTACTGCTACCTTCTTTTTTGAACTAGTATTTCTCGTCTTTTTATCTTTTTATTCTTCACTTACTCATTCTCTTCCATCGCATCTCATTACGTATGCTACTTCTATCCCCTTTTTCTGCCTCATCATTACCTAGATCTCCCATAAGATACCTGCATTACTACTACATCAATAGCACCGACTTTCATCTTACCTACCCTTCGCTTACTACTGCTTCACCTCGTACGCCGCTCTACGTCATTGCAGGCATAGCCCTCTCTGCCCAGCTTTAGAGATACATATTTTCTTCCCATCGAGTCCTCTTGTGTTATTTATTGTTCTTTATTACCTGCCTAAGCCACTGCGCCCACTTTGTTTTTGTCACTCATTTCGGTTCGGCTACTAGTATGGCTCCTGAGGTAGTGATACCGCATACAAGTCCTATCCATAATCTCGCTATCTTCTATTCCTTCTCTCATTTTTAAATATTATGTGACATGTATTAACTCTTTTCTACTAATGCTATCTCAATAAAAAAAATCAACAAAAAAACAAACGCAGAACGTGCAGATGTAATACGGCTCTACTCATTGCCTATCTTTCGTTTTCTTCTACTTTGTTCTGTTTCTCTCTTTTAACTAGCTCGATCATTTGTCCCTCTTTTAAACGTGGTCTTCCAGCATTTCGCTCCACCTACTACTATTGATCTCCATCATTGCTCTATCATTCTTCTTAAGTCTCTTCTGCTCGCTGTTCTTCTATTCTCAATCCGGCCTTCCCCTCTCTGTCCCCATCTTTCCCGCCTGCTACCCCCTACCTTTTAGTCTTTTGTATCCTTTGTATCGTCGTGCCCAAACGTCCTCTATAGATATTCCCTCTATCTATATATCTACCTCCGGCCACTTTCTTGTTTAAGCTGCACCAGACGGAATAAGTATCTCCTAACTATCTACCCTTTGCCTTCCACGTCCACTCCACCCCACACCACTCTTACTTCACTCATCTACGCATTCGCACTTGGTATTTTTATGCATTATTTTTATTTATGTCTTCCATGTAGTCTTTACTGGGTTGTTCTATGACATGGTTTATCATAAAGCCTTAATCAGTGAGTTGGAGTATGTAGCGAGGAAGGTGGATTTCAAGAGAGGATCTGTCCCCTGTCATTATATGACAGAGAGTTCTCCCATGCTCTTTGAGATGGTTTAGACTCTAAAAGTCTTTGGCCAAAGCGATTGATTGATCAGGAATATATTTCCTAGATCGGATCAGTAGAGTAAATGCATCTCGAGTGTTAAGCATAGTTGCCTAGTCAAGAATGGGAACCGACACCCAATTCCATGCCCAAGACCAAGGCCGGGAGACTGTTGACAGCATGACCGTACTCGTATGGATTCAGAGCCTAAATATTCATGCCAACATTCACCTAGTCTCTAGTGCCATGGACCGTTGCTAGACGGCCACCCATGGTAACGGGCGATTTCTAATTATGGGATAATTAAAAATAATTAATTAAATTAGATTTAATTAATTGTGTTGGATACACACACCCAAATCTAGTTGAGGGTGAACCTAAAGAGTCACACTCTAATCACCGACATGTGATGGAATTAATTTAGAATTAATTTCGGAAGGAAGAGATTAAATTAATTTTTTGGAGAGGAGAAATGATTAGATCATTTATAAATAATCCATAGGTTGGATTTTCCCAAAGATTAATTATTTAGATTAGTTAATTTTGGGCTTTAAGCCTTTTTTAATTAATTGGATTAATTTAATCGACTTGATTTTATTTATGAATTGGAAAGAGAAAATGGGCTTGGGTCTTTTAATTGGATTAAAGAACTTAAAGTGATAGACTTAAAGATTAAATTGGATTTAATTTAGGGCCATTGGACATGGGCTCAATCTATTGGAGCCTAGTCCACTTTACACCAAGTCCATGACCCGTTTTGACTTTGTATAAGTTAAAGGAAGAGTTGGTTGGTTTAATATGATGGAGTGCCCGAGAAAAAAAGCCAAGGAAAAGAGCGTTTCAAGGAAAAGAGAGGAGAGAGTTTGGATGAGATAGGTCTCATCTAGTGTGGTGTTGTGACTAGGTCAAAAACACTAACACACTCTCCCAACTCCAACAACCCTAACCCACGAATTTGGAACTCCAACAATCAGCTTTCTTCTTGATTTTTCTCTCCTAAAATACTCCCCTCCTTCTTCGTTTCTTTGGTTCATTGAATCAAAGAAGGAACGAAGAGAATCAACGCCGTTAACTAATAACATGTTGTTGATTTCTCCCTTGCCTTTCTTTATCTTGCTAGCACAAAAAAAAGGGATATCCACGGTGATTATAGTGGACGGATTTAGAGCGTTTCAATGTTGAAACCTCGTGGAGAAAAATCGGGTTGAAAAGGGAACAATGCTAGTAGCCCGTACGAGAAAACTACAAAGGTAAACTTCGTTTTTGCTCCTTCTATTTTTCTCGTATTATTCTTGGCCTATGTATTGTTTAATACACCGAACGCCCGGGAAAGATCAAGGGTACACCCTTTGATCAGAATTAATTTCGTTAATTATTGCTTGCTTTACCATTTTTTTGATTATTCGTGCTTCTGCCGCGCTTCCCGGCCCGATCCGCTTCCTTCAAGTGGTATCAGAGCCTGGGCGCGTGCTCTGCGCGGCCGGCCTGCGCGCTGGGCGTGCGAGCGGCAACAGGCAGGGGCGTGCGCGCGGCAGGCAGGCTGCCTGACCTGATTTTTTCTAATTTTTCCAGAATTTTTTTTATTTTTGATTTTTTATGATTTTTCTGCATATTTTTCTTAAATAGTTAATTTTGGTGAAATTAATTTTTGGTTGAGATTTGGTATTTCCCAAGATTAAATTACTAAAATTAATTTGGATGGGTTTTCAAACAAGAATTAATTTTTACATGGGTTGCACTTATGTCCATTATTAAGTTGCATTATTTTACATATAAATTTCTGAGATTTGATGTGTAATTAAATTATGATATTGGATGTCATTAATTATAATGCATGGTTTGCATTATATTTTGGGTGCATGTTTATAGATGGAGGCCCATGGAGGAGGCCATGGATTGGCCCACGGAGATCCATGGCGAAAAGGCTCGAAGGATGGAGCCCACAAAGGAGATGAAGAAATAAAGAGAGATTACAAGGCCCATAATGTGTTAATGGGTTAAACATCTTGTAATAGCGTAGGGCTACCCTTAGACTGACCATAGATCCACTACGGGCTCAGTGGATCGCATAGGTTTTGGGCTTGTGATCATCAAACAAGAGCGTGCTAGGCTTTTATTTTGCATGCGATGTGTTTCATTTAAATGTATTATATATATTAGATATATTGTCATGCAAGATTTTAATTGTGATGAAGCCTCGGTCAAACTACTAAAATGAACTCTCACTTGGTTGGACCAAGTTAATAATATTAAACCCTGAAATTGGAAGTAAACACAATGGCTCGTTATTCCATACATCCCATCCACAGTAATGTAGTGAGGAAGCCAACTTCACCCATACGTGGTCTCCTGAGTCGTGGCACGTTCGGACTGAAATGAAGCTGCACTGTTATTGTGAACGAAATGAATACACACCTATTTCCCTGTCTCACGAGTCGTAGGGGGTGATAGTGTGTGCTATGATTCGGTTGATGGATTAGGACTAATGCCAAGTGATGTAATTTCCATGCCTTCCATCCACAATAATGTAGTGAGGAAGTTGATTTCACTCATACGTGGTCTCACGAGTCGTGGCACGTTTGGACTGAAATAAAGCTGCACTACTATTATGAACAAAAACACTATGCTTCTATTTCCCTGTCTCACGAGTCGTGGGGGGCAATAGTTTGCGGTATGATTCGGTTGATGGGTCGGTCTAACACCAAGTATCGTGATTTGCTTGGAGTCCTCGGAATCACGTGAAAAGGTGAGGCAAAATATCTTTTGGATCTTGTAGGACGAGAATGGTATTGGATACCTCCCACAAGGTTATTTTCATGTGAATCGTAAAAGCGGGGCATGGAGAATTTCGCTTATGGACCTCAAGGCCACTAGGAAAATAGTTTTCTCAAAACCCCATTTGAAAGTGATGGGCTTTCGCAGAAATAGTGGGAGGGTTAATGACTGAGTCCAAGTCCTTAACTTGAACCTAATATTATAATAATCTGCTTAATTTTCTATTTATTGTTAATTTCTAAGAATCCACTTAACTATACTTGAGGCTAATATTTAATGGAACAAAACTTTTTGGATTGTTTGAGAAATCTGAGAATGGTTCTCGATTTCATGAACCAGACTTACGTTATGGATAAGTCTCTACCTCAGAATTAGCCGGAAGGGTTCCTGCCCGGAGAACGTTTGACGTTCAAAAAGTTACTTAGTGGCATGAGAAAATCGGAAAGTACACAGTATCGTATTGGACTCAACGAGTAACGAGATCCAAAAACAGTACGAAAGGTATAAGGACGTCTTGTCGATAATGCACCACATGAAAAGAACTTTATGCGGTACCGGAATGGCATATTATATATACTGTGACAAAGGAATTCGACATGATAATAATTAAGGAATCGTCCGTACGTGAGCATGGAGTGATGATGCTTTCCCTAGTGGAGAAACTCAAAGACCTCCAGGCTGATTTCAAGGAGGAAGAAACGTACGTTGACTTGATTCTATAATCACTATCTCTCTCCCTTGATCAATTTATTGTTAGCTATAATATGAATGAGCTTAAGGAAAGCTTTCATGAGTTGATTAATATATTGGTCAAGTACGAGGCAACGATTGAAAAATCTGCACCGATGGTACTAGTGGGAGAGGCTTCAACCTCTAAAGCGAAGGGAAAGGTTGTCGGACGCGAGAAGAGGAAGAAGGGTGAGATGTTTTCTACCACTGCTAACACTTCAAATGTTCCTGTTACACCGCTAGGCGGGGGTAAAGGAAAGACGAAGAGGGTTCGTCAGTCAAAGATTCCGAATGATGTTTGCATTTATTGCTGAGAGAAGGGCCATTGGAAGAGGGAGTGTACTAAGCTCCTCTCCAATGAAGGGATAAATCTTTAATTGAGTATTAACATAATCACTATTCTACTCTTGGTATTGGATACCAACGAATTCATAATTTGCAAATGGTTTGCAGATGGTGATGACGAGTAGAAAAGCCGAAACAAAAGGTCCTAAGGCTTAGTGATAGCGTGGCTATTGCTATAAAAGACTAGGGGCTTAGTTAGGCTTAATGGTGATCATGTTAGGATAGTATCTATGTAACCTAGCATGATCGAAATATTGTTTTCAATTATTGTTGGACAATTTTAATTACGTATTTTGATCAATGAAGCTTCTTATTTGACATTGAATAGATTCATGTCTGCTGGGTGAAACGTATACTATTTCATAATTGGATTATGGATACTCAAATAAAGAATAAAATGATAATCAAAGAACCCAAGCTTACAATCTTGGTAGGTCAATCTATTCTAGTTGAGGAAGAGAGAGATTGATGGATTCAAAGAGCACTAGAAATAGGCGATTTGGATCTATTAGCTTTCAAAATTTTCCGGAGAAGGAGAAAGACCGCAAAAGCTCTTTTGTGGGACAAAATGAGTTTACCAGTTACATGCTGGATTGGATCCAGTGTGATATCTGTGAGTTACTAAAATACACAAGATCGCAGTGGGGGTTCACCAGTCTAATTTTATTTGATGAGGTTCAAAGAATTAGACTCGGAGTGGTGAACCAACATGATCAACTTTTGATTGAATCGAGAGGGTGTGTATTTAGTGAGAGTTCTTTATGAGAATGTGATTCACACTCGGTGAAGTTCTTCCTGAAAGGACCACGGTTGATCGGTCTCTGATAAGGAAGAAATCGAACTAAGTTGGACTTTTTTTATTGGTGTTTCACTGAAATAGATTGGCCCTTACTGTATGATGAAACTCTCGTCCCACAAAGTACTTGAGTTAATAGGATGGTCCTATACACGTCAAGGAAATAGTGGGAGTAAGTTTTAATATAACTTCTCAAATGCATCATTTGTAATCAACTACATCTCTAACTGACCATATCCCAGTCCTTATTTGTCCATGGGAATTGGATTTTAATCCAAAAGGACATAAGGAGGAGCGATGTTGGATATCGTTTGGAATCAATGGCTTAGAGCCTAAGGATTCACAAAGAAGTTCAAACTGGGTTTGAGACTTCGTAAAACTGGAATATTCATTTTTATCTAAAGATCATATTAGGTATGATTCGATAAAATGAGCCCAACGTCAGTGGGAGTTGGTGTGAGTTCCAATGTGTTTAGTGTATAAACGTCTTTCCCATTTGGAATGAGGTTAAGATGTTTGAGAAACACTAAGATACATATAAAGTTGTTCACGAAATTCTCCATAAAAGGAATTAGATTCCTACATCAGGGTCGAGCCATTCAAAACTCAGTCATGGTTGACTGATGAAAAAGCTCAGATGTCTTGGGCATTCCCTGCGTCTGTGCTGAAGACAACACGAAAGTGTTGGTTTTGTGTGTTGGACCTGATATTTTGTATGCTTAGGGCATGAGACAACGTATATTGGAAATACACCAATTGGTAATAGACAATTTTCAAGAACAGTCTTTAATTCCTGAATAAGGATTAAAGAAGTGTGTCTGATACACGATTTGTGGAGAGTTAATTCTGGAAGGTTAAAGCGATACTAGCTTCCAGACTCATGTGAATAACGGATAAGTCCTCAAAGTATAATCACGTTCGGACTTGGTGGTAGGCATGGTAGCTTGGAGGGATTTCAAGCAAACGCCCCATCTTAAAAGTTGAATGTGGGGCGACTTTAACAAGTCAGTCTAGAGAAGTGGTTTGGATCGAAAAACAACATCTATTGGATGGATGTGGTGCCTTGCACAGCCGAGCCAGTTGTAGCCTTAGAGGCAAACGACAGGGCTAGAGCAAGAGCCTTATGGGCCCGAGATCCCATCACAAGATCCATGAAAATTCTTAGACAACAACCATCTGCAGGCAGCGATAGTGAAAGGCCATACACAGTTGGACCGCATAGATCCAGAAGAAACTAAAATAGACTCACGAAACCGAGTCAGTATCATAGATTGCTCATCTCAGAAGGCTCTGAGCGACATGGGTAATTGGCTTAATGGACAAGTAGGAGATTGTTGAAATGGGTGACCAAAAAGCCGATTAGATTGGTTGTTTTCCATTCGATAATCTTTATCAAATATTATTATATGGGTAAATATGGTAAGAATTCATCAAGATGGCAATATGTTCGTTGTGCTTACCACTGATATTGAACGGGGTTTAAATATCACTATGAAATGCCCACGGATCGAAAGGTTAACCCGTGGAGTTGGGCTGCGCATAAATTTGGTAGCTATGAAACCAACTCCTAAGGGTCGGTTTGGAATGTTCCAAGTCGAGGACCTCGAGATTGGGCATCGAGGATCTTATGGAGACTTGCACTAAGTACTGCAGCCGTGTTTCGTCGGCAGGAGACGTAGGTCGTCCATGCAGTTTTAGTGGGTTGGTTGGCCAAGTAGTCAACTGACTGAAGTGCCTCGCGGGAATCGTCATACGGAAGCCTCTTACGGCTTGGTCGGTATGATTGGGATTCCTGGTTCCGATAGTACGAGAATTAGTCCTCTAACTTGAGGAATCGTGGCAGTTACGTGCATATGAAGACTGTATCTTGGATATGACAAGAGGTGGTTGTGTCGTGAGGCATGGTCATCATAAGCCTTATCTAATGCAGTTGGAGTATGTAGCGAGGACGGTGGATTCCAAGAGAGGATCTGTCCCCTGTCATTATATGACAGAGAGCTCTCCCATGCACCTTGAGATGGATTAGACTCTGAAAGTCTTAAGCCAAAGCGATTGATTGATCAGGAATATATTTCCTAGATCGGATCAGTAGAGTAAATGCATCTCGAGTGTTAAGCATAGTTGCCTAGACAAGGATGGGAACCAACACCCAATTCCATGCCCTAGACTAAGGCCGGGAGACGGTTGACAGTAGGACCGTACTCGTATGGATTCGGAGCCTAAATGTTCACGCCAACATTCACCTAGTCTCTAGTGCCATGGACCATTGCTAGACGGCCACCCATGGTAACGGGCCATTTCTAATTATGGGATAATTAGAAATAATTAATTAAATTAGATTTAATTAATTGTGTTGGTTGCACGCCCAAGTCTAGTTGAGGGTGAACCTAAAGAGCTTTAATCACCGACATGTGATGGAATTAATTTAGAATTAATTCTGGAAGGAAGAGATTAATTTAATTAGATTAAATTAATATTTTGGAGAGGATAAATGATTAGATCATTTATAAATAAATCCATAGGTTGGATTTTCCCAAAGATTAGTTAATTTTGGGCTTTAAGCCTTTTTTAATTAATTGGATTAATTTAATCGGCTTGATTTTATTTATGAATTGGAAAGAGAAAATGGGCTTGGGTCTTTTAATTGGATTAAAGGACTTAATGTGATGGACTTAAAGATTAAATTGGATTAAATTAATTTTTTGGAGAGGATAAATGATTAGATCATTTATAAATAAATCCGTAGGTTGGATTTTCCAAAGATTAATTAATTGGCTCGATTTTATTTATGGATTGGATTCATAAATTAAATGAGAGAATGGGCTTGGGTCTTTCAATTGGATTGAAGGACTTAAAGTGATGGACTTAGAGATTAAATTGGATTTAATTTAGGACCATTGGACATGGGCTCAATCTATTGGAGCCTAGTCCACTTTCCACCAAGCCCATGACCCGTTTTGACTTTGTATAAGTTAAAGGAAGAGTTGGTTGGTTTAATATGATGGAGTGCACGAAATTTTCAGCCAACTTTTATGAAATTTTCAGTATATATTGATGGCTAGGGTTTCAAGGAAAAGAGATGAGAGAGTTTGGATGAGATAGGTCTCATCTAGTGTTGTGTTGTGACTAGGTCAAAAACACTAACACACTCTCCCAACTCTAACAACCCTAACCCACGAATTTGGCACTCCAACAATCAGCTTTCTTCTTGGTTTTTCTCTCCCAAAATACTCCTCTCCTTCTTCGTTTCTTTGGTTCATCGAATCAGAGAAGGAAAGAAGAGAAATCGACGCCGTTAACTAATAACGTGTTTTTGATTCTTCCCTTTCTTTATCTTGTTAGCACGAGAAAAAGGGAGATCCACGGTGATTATAGTGGGCAGATTTAGAGCGTTTCAATGTTGAAACCTCGTGGAGAAGAATCGGGTTGAAAAGGGATCAATGCTTGTAGCCGTACGATAAAACTACAAAGGTAAACTTCATTTTTGGTCCTTCTGTTTTTCTCATATTATTCTTGGCCTATGTATTGTTTAATACACCGAACGCTCGGGAAAGATCAAGGGTACACCCCTTGATCAGAATTAATTTCATTAGTTATTGCTTGTTTTACCCTTTTTTTGATTATTCGTGCTTTCGCCGCGCTTCTCGGGCCGATCCGCTTCCTTCATAGTTGGTCAGGTAGTCGACTGACTGAACTGACTCGCGGGAATCGTCATATGGAAGCCTCTTGATGCTTGGTTGGTATGATCGGGGACTTGAGGAATCATGGCAGTCACGTGCATATGAAGACTGTATCTTAGATATAGCAAGAGGTGGCTATGCCATGGGGCATGGTCATCATAAGCCTTATCCAGTGCAGTCGGAGTATGTAGCGAGGACGGTGGATTCCAAGAAAGAATCTGTCCCCTGATAGTATTGTGACAGCGAGATCTCCTATGCGATTTGAGATGGTTTAGACTCTTTAAGTCTATGGCCATAGCGACTGATCGAGTGGGAAAGGATATCCTATGATGATCAGTAGAGTAAATGCATTTCGAGTATGCAGCATAGATGCCTAGTTAAGGAAGGGAACCGACGCACAATTCCATGGCCTAGACTAAGGCCGGGAGACGGTTGACCGTAGGACTGTATCAGTATGAAATCAGAGCCTGAATGTTCACGCCACTATTCGCCTAGGCTTTAGTCCCATGGACTATTGCTAGATGACCACCCATGGTAACAGGCTATTTCTGGTTATGGAATAATAAAAAATAATTAATTAAATTGAATTTAATTAATTGTGTGATAGGACGCCCAAGTCTAGATGTGGGTGAACCTAAAGAGTCACACACAGATCACGAAAGGTGATGGAATTAATTTCAAAAGAGGTGAATTAATTTAATTAGATTAAATCAATTCTTGGAGAGTATAAATGATTGGATCATTTATGAGGAATAATCCATTAGATAGATAGTTCGAAATTTAATTAATTGGATTAATTCAATTTTGGACTTAGCCTTTTTTAATTTGATTAGATTAATTTAAAAGAGGCTTGGGGGAATTAATTAGTGGGTTGGATCCATTAATTAATTAGTAGATGGACCTATCTAATTAGTGAATTGGATTCATTATTCGAAATGGGCCCGAAATAATTAGTTGGACTAGTTATGCTTGGTTGGGCTGAATTGATTAAGTGGATTGGATTCATTTAAATAATTAAGTGTCTTTTGCACTTGTAAATATTAAATGATTAAGTTAAGAAAGTTGTGGAAGTTGGAAGACTAGGTCCTTCCATATCTCAACCTTTTCATTCCAACTCTTCCACTCACAAACTCTAGTCGATTTTTGTTGTTTTGACACACAAAAATTTCGTGCACACTCTCCCCAATAATCAGAAAAATATTCTTCTCCTCCTCTCTAAAAGTTCTTCTTGGTTAGAACTAAGTGAAGAACAAATGAGATCGAAATACACTAATTCATAGTGTAATTTCGATTCCTCTTTCCACGAATTTAATCCTTGCTAGCACAAGGATAAATCTAACCTTTCAATGTGGTGTGGAAAATATTAAAGGCCTCTTACATTGGAGTCTTGCGTGGAGGAACGCCGGAGAGGAGATCTACCAAATTGCCGATTGGAGGAGAAAAACAAAAGGTAACCCTGTTTAGTTTATGCTTTTATTTTTCTATCAAATTCATTAGCCTAATTGCATGATTAGATCTGTGATTATTACACCAAAGGCCCGGGAAAAGATCAAGGGTACACCCCTTGATCGGGATTTAATTTTTATTTACCGTTTTTCCGATTTTTCGCACTTCCGCCGCGCTTCCCGGGCCGATCTACTTCCCTCAAGTGGTATCAGACCCCGATTTGATGTATAGGCTATGAATCTTGCATGTAATATGTGTTTGGAGCATTTACATATTTTATCGGCTTTGGAAGCATGATTTTTTATTCTTAATTGCATATCTAAATTTAGGGTTTATGTGTTTTAATTTTGCATTTAATTTTGGGCATGAGAATTTTTTAAATTTGGAATTTCTGAAAATTGATTTTTTCTTGTTGTTTCAGAATTGCAGAAAAAAAAAAGAGGATTTCAAAAAAATCGAGAAAAACGTAGCAGACGGCCGCTGTCTACCGGCCGACTGGCAAGCGCACGCGCTTGCGCACAGGCAGGTGCCTGCGCGCGCGCCTTCTGCATATTTTTCTGTTTTTTTCAGAATTTTTATTTTTTTATTTTTTGATTTTCTGCATATTTTTCTGAAATAATTAATTTTTGTGAATTTAATTTTTGGTTGAAATTTGGAATTTCCCAAGATTAAATCACTAAAATTAATTTTAATGGGTTTTCAAATAAGAATTAATTTTTGCATGGGTTGCACTTATATCCATTTTTAAGTTGCATTATTTTACACATAAGTTTCTGAGATTTGATGTGTAATTAATTTTATGATATTGGTTATCATATGGATGCATGAACATGAATATTTAATTGATTAATTTTCATGCTTGTTGATATGTTAATTGGATTAACATGGGATGATCACGAAGCCCTAGGACCGAATGTATGGTTTATTTTTTGCTGGGTTGGGGCCTGCGTGCCTCTTAATTTTTCTCTTAACTCTCTTGTTTTTAGTCTTGGAATTATGTGGCTTGCTTTCTCCTTCTCTTTGTACTCCCCTCAACTGTTGATTGCGATTTCTCAATTTCATGATGTAAAAAGAGTAGATAGGAGGTGAGGATATTTATTTTTAGAAATAAAATATAAGGATTACAAGCCCAAGGAGCTGAAGGCCCATGGAGAAGGTTATTGGATGGGCCACGAAGGATCCATGGAGAAGAGGCCCGATGGAGCTCACGATGGAGAGCCCAAGAGTGTAAAGAGGAATTTACAAGGCCCATTGTCAGTTAATGGGTTAAAAAGCTTGTAATAGTGTGAGCTAAGCAAATTGAATCCGGTCCAAAATGCATCAGGCCCTAGCCCATGTTGACATTTGGTAGGTCAAGAATAGCTGAAATTTGGCTGAAAATAATCAGCCAAATTCATGCATAAGGTGTGTGGAAAGTGGGAGAGGAGTTTTGGGAAGAGGTTGATAAAGTTGTGGAAGTCGGAAGACTAGGTCTCCTTCCATATCTCAACATTTTCATACCGACTCTTCCACTCACAAACTCTAGCCGATTTTTGTTGTTTTGACACACAAGAATTTCGTGCACACTCTCCTCAATAATCAGCAAACTATTCTTCTCCTCTCTTTTGAAGTTCTTCTAGGTTTAGAACCAAGTGAAGAACAAAGGAGATCGAAATACACTAATTCATAGTGTAATTTCGATTCCTCATCCCACGGATTTAATCCTTGCTAGTACAAGGATAAATCTAACCTTTTAGTGTGGTTTGGATAATATTAGAGGCCTCCTACGTTGGAGTCTTGCGTGGACGAACGTCGGAGAGGAGATCTACTGAATTGCCGATTGGAGGAGAAAAACGAAAGGTAACCCTGTTTAGTTTATGCTTTCGTTTTTTTCTATCAAATTCATTAGCCTAATTGCATGATTAGATCTGTGATTATTATACCAAACGTCCGGGAAAAGATGAAGGGTGCACCCCTTGATTAGGATTTAATTTTTATTTACCGTTTTTTCGATTTTGCGTACTTCTGCCGCGCTTCCCTGGCCGATCCACTTCCCTCACATCCGTGCAAAATAAATACAATTGAACACAATGTAACCATTTCACATATACAAAGATCATCTTGACAACAACAATAAACACTCATGATCAAGTATACAAGCAATCCATATCAATAGATATCTATAAATCAAATAGCCTGCATCTTACACTCATATACATATGTAAATATATTTATATAAATCCAACAATCAACATTTATATTCATATCAATATATATATAAAACCAATTAGTTTTACTTACCTCAATTCTCAAAACAATCCGTCAATACGAAGAGCTGCTCAACCTTCCACTCTATCGCCAAGTCCTATAGTAAATTATAATTTATATAATCAATACTTCGTAAACATCGTAAATTCTAATTAAGATATTATATAATATTTTTATAGTTGTATTTATATCGAAATTCACTCCCCCGTTCCATTTTCTTTTAAATAATAAAACTTTCTACGCTTATCAGGTATATATTGAATTTATCGACCAACTCGTACAAATTAATTCTATCAAACCCTCATATCCTTATAGCTACCGTTCTAAAAAATATTTCTAACTTAAATTATTATAAAAATCCTACTTTTCTATGAATATAACTTTTTCTAATATTCTATTAATTTCTATCAATTCCTTGCTACTATATAGTATGATGAAAGACATATATATATATATATATATATATATATATATATATATATATATATTTAAGTATTTAGCCAACAGTCCAAATGAAATTAAGTAAATTAACAATAATAGTGATTAAATCTAACCAATTTAGTAATTTAATTATCCAACTATAACATTCCTAAATCAAATGTGATATTTAATTCAACACTAATTTAACTAGTCAAACTCACAAAATTTCCGATTAAATAGTAGATCGGTCAATAAACTACATTCAGTAAATGAACTAATTAAATAATATAATTACATTAATTAATATAAATTAAAAAAAAATCTTACCTATGTCGTGATCCTCCCGAGAGAGAAATTGCAATTGTATTTTCTCAATTGTGAGTGTTAATGTGAGTTTGTGTTTGTGTGTGTGCTGATGTATATATATATATATATATATGAACTCTTAGTGCATAGGTGGGGTGGTGGCACATGCTGCCACCCCCATTTTCTTATATATATATATATATTTGCATTATTATTAATTAATTAATGTTTTTAATAATTTTCATTACATCCATCCTAATTTCTTAATTAATATAATTTGCTCCCAAATATTATAACGAGTTGCAATTTACTCTATTCAAGTTTTACAATACTCCAATTTCAGCCTATAATCTTATTGTAATTAAATCTGAATTTTCTTCATAATTACCATTTAAAGCCTCATTTATTTATGAAATCCTATGGACGTTACAATTCTCTCCTCCTAATAAAAATTTCGTCCTCCAAATTTAACTAACTTACTCGTTCAATGGAATATGAAGGGATATTTGTCTCTCATAGGATCCTCGACCTCCTAAGTCGCCTCTCTTGGCGAATGATGACTCCACTTCACTTTCACCATTGGTATCTCCTTATTTTTAATTTTCTAAGATCTCCAGAGGCTCTTCCATGTATGTCAACTCCTCGAAAATTTCTATCTCTGGTTCACAAATGATGTGGCTAAGATTAGATCGATATCGTCGTAGCATCGAGACATGAAAATATCATGTATTTGTGACAACTTTGATGGCAATGCTAGTCGATACGCTAGTGATCCAATTCTTTCAGTGATTTCATACAGCTCAATATATCTCGGACTCAACTTTCCTTGCTTGCCAAATCTCAAGATCCCCTTGCACGGAGATACTTTTAGAAAAACCTTATCACCCATTTTATATTCCATGTCCCTTCGGTGTTTATCCGCAAAACTTTTTTGCCAATCTTGAGCTGCTTTCAGACATTTCTTCACTATTCGTATCTTTTCCACTGTTTCTTGCACCAACTCTGGACCTTCTAGTTGTCGTAATCCCTCAATATCAGAACATACTGAACTGCGACATCTCCTTCCATATAAAGCTTCATATGGGACCATACTGATACTAGAATGTAAACTATTGTTATACGCAAACTCCATCAAAGGTAGGTGATCATCTCAGTTGCCTTTAAACTCCATTGTACAAGCCCTCATCATATCTTCCAAGGTCTGAATAGTTCTCTCTGACTGCCCGTCTGTCTGAGGATTAAATGCAGTACTAAAATGTAATTTTGTGCCTAATGTCCTTTGTAAACTTCCCCAAAAATATGAGGTAAATCGAGGATCTCAGTTCGACACAATAGATACAGGCACGCCATGTAATCTCATGATTTTCGAAACGTACAACTTAGCAAACTTATCCAGAGAATCACCTAGTCGTATCGGCAATAAATGAGCTGATTTCGTTAGTCTATGCACAATTACCCAAATAGCATCGTGTTTCCTGAACGTACGAGGCAAACCTACAACAAAAGTCCATAGTGATCTTTTCCTACTTCCATTCTGGTATAGATAGAGATTGAAGTTTACCTACTGGCGCCTGATGTTTTGCTTTTACCTACTGACATGTCATACACTTCGCCATAAATTCTGCCACATCCTTCTTCATTGTCTGCCACCAGTAGTACGGTCTTAAATTCCGACAAATCTTTGTAGTACCAGGATGCATAGTATATGGCGCAATATGAGCTTCCTGCAAAATTTCCCTTCGTAACCTATCTACGTCAGGTACAGAAATTCGCTCCCCGTTCACTATCTCTCCATCAGCTCTTATTGAAAAATTTGACTTCTTACCATGTTTCATTCTCTCCAGCATCCGCAATAAGAAAGGATCTCGAGTTTGTGCTTCTTGTATTTGATCCACAAAGTCTGGCTTAAGTGGCAAGGTTGCCAGCAATCCCACCATCTGATCAACTTCCAATTTCGTATTCATAGATCTTATTTCCAGAATTGTGACTTCCCAAATTGGCTAATGTACATGAACTCTTTATACTCAAAGCATCTGCTACCACGTTTGCTTTCCCTGGATGGTAGTCAATAGTGCAGTCATAATCCTTCAACACTTCTGTCCATCTCCTTCGTATCAAATTCAGTTCCTTTTGCATCAAAATATACTTCAAGCTCTTGTGATCTGTGAAAATCTGAAATTTCTCTCCATACAAATAGTGTCTCCAGATTTTTAATGCATGCACAATCGGGCCAACTCCAAATCATGCGTAGGATAATTCAACTCATGAGTCCTCAGCTGACGAGATGCATAGGAGATTATCTTTTCGTTCTGCATCAATACACAACCTAAACGTTGCTTTAAAGCATCCATATACACTACATATCCACCGCTACCAGACGGAAAAACCAAAATTGGAGTGGAGGTCAGTATTTTCTTCAATTCATCAAAGCTTTGTTGGCACTGTTTAGTCCACTGAAATACTACTCCCTTCCTCAGTAACTTTGTCAAAGGACCGACAATTATGGAGAAAGCCTCGACAAATCTCCTATAGTACCCTGCTAGCCCCAAGAAACTTCTAACATCAGTCGCATTCTTCGGTATTCTCCATTCCATAATAGCTTTCACTTTTGAAGGGTCGAGCATAACCCCATCACCAGATATCACATGCCCACGGAAAACCACCTGATTTATCTAGAATTCACATTTGCTTAATTTAGCATACAACTCTTTCTCCTTCAAGACCTGTAACACTATCCCCAGATGTTTTCATGCTCCTCTATACTCCTCGAATACACCAAAATATCATCAATAAAAATAATAACAAACTAATCCAGGTACTCGTGGAATGTACGATTCATCATTAACATAAATGTTGCTGGTGCATTTGTTAACCCAAATGGCATCACCACGAACTCATAGTGACCATAACGAGTGTGAAAAGATATTTTTGGTATGTCTTTTTCTACTATCCTCAACTGCCAATACCCAGACCTCAAATCGATCTTTGAAAATGTTGTAGCTCCCTTTAGTTGGTCTAGTAAGTTGTCAATCCTTGGCAATGGATATTTATTCTTCAATGCCACCATATTCAATTGGCGGTAGTTGACACACAATCTCATACTACCATCTTTCTTCTTCAAAAATAGCACTGGTGCTCCCTACGATGAAGTACTTGGTCTGATAAACCCTTTCTCCAACAATTTTTCTATTTGTTTATTAAACTCTTGCAATTCCACTGGGGCCATCCTATATGGTGCAATAGAAATCGGGGCAACTCCTGGAATAGTTTCTATCGTAAAATCCACTTCGCTATTTGGTGGCAAACCCAGCAAGTCATCAGGGAACACTTCAGGAAAGTCTCTTACTATAGAAATCTCCTCCATCGTGAGATTAACCTTCTCAGCATTTATCACATGAGCTAGATATGCCTCACATCCTTCTAGTATTAACCGTTTTGCCTCTATGGCTGATATCACACAAATTGGCACTACCTGTCGCTCCCCCACAAATACGACTTTTGACTGGCCGGAAGATTCAATCTTCACTTCCTTTTTATAACAATCCACCACTGCTCTATGTTGTGCTAGCCAATCCATCCCCAAAATTACATCAAACTCCTTCAAATCCATCACTACGAGATCAACAGGTAGATTTACATCTCCAATCCTTACTAAACTCCCCTTCCTAACACTGTTCACTACTACACCCCCTTCCATAAGTAGATAAACTACCAACTTATATCCCAAAGGACTATTCTCACCCGGTATTTTCGATGCAAGTTTTGATGATATATATGAATGCGTAGAGCCAGGATCAATCAGAACATAAGCCTCAACGTCAAATAACAAGATTGTATCTGATATTACGTCATTCAAAACTGGAGCTTCATTTCTGGTCATGTTATATATCCTTGCTTGAATCTGCCCTTGAGTGACTTGTGCTCCGGATCCCCTCATACCCTCACCAACAGGGTGGTTACCATCTCTATTACCAATGCCCCTGCCCTTGCCCCTGCCTCTGCCTCTATCAGCTCCTCGGCCACTACTCCCAATACTGCTTTAACTTTGGGTCCCTTTGGACGCACCCCCGCATGAACTCGTAGTCTGACTAGGACAATCCCTAGATATGTGTCCTCTACCTCCGCAGTTATAACAAATTCGAGGTATAGCATCTCATCCCCAACACTGTCCCACATGTCACCTCCCACAAGTAGAGCAACTCGGAGTGAAAGCTGGCCCCCTGTTGTAACTCTGTCTAGCTACCCTACCTGATCCAATAGAAAGCATAGTAGATGAACTGTGCTCGATCGGACCTCTATTAAAACTCATAGGTCCACTGAACCTTGGCCTATTACTTCCCCTAAAAGCATAACCACCTCGTGAAAAGTTCCCACCTCCTGTAGAAATTGAACGACCGGCTCTCCTCTTGATCGACCTGCTTGACTCCCCTACTCTATATGCTAACTTTCTCTTCTCCTCACCTTTCTTCTTCTCTTCAGCTACCGCCTCTTCCATTCGAACCACCAACTGAAAAAAAGTTTTAAAATTCGTAATTCTAACTGCCAGACCCTTCTTTATCTCTGGTCGTAACCCTCCTCAAAATGGTAACAATGATCCTCCTGTGTTTCCACTGCTTCTATGGTGCGTACTTGGCTACTGCAGCAAAACGAAGTTCATACTCTGCCACTGTCTGGTCATCCCGTTGTACTAAGTTTAGAAATTCCATCCTATTCTTATTTCGGTTCATCTTGGGTCTGTATTTATCATCAAACTCCCTCTGAAACTCAACCCAATTTATCTCTCGGGGCTCATATGCCCTCTTTACAGACCTCCACCAAATCAAGGCCTTCCCCACGAACAATGAAGCAACATACTTAAGCCGATTCTCCAGTGTACAGTCCACTAAGTTCAGCACATCTTCGACTTTTTCCCACCATCTCTCAGCGATCTCAGGATCTAAAGTATCCTCTATTTCGGTAGCTCCCATCTTTCTGATTCTTTCATAATTGTGATCAATTGTGGCAGCTGTTGGTGCTGATGCTGGAGTGGGTGCATGTGTCTCTGCAAGAAATTGTGCCTGGGCTTGTGCTTGGGCCTGAAGGGCCATCAGAAGAATTTGTGCAAATTCTGGTAGTAACCCTACTGCGGGAGCACCACTAGGAGGAATAGGAGCATCAACACCAACACCCTCTCGCCCTATATCCACCCCACCTGCACTCGCAGGGGCAATCGAGCCCTCCACGGACTCCCCTGACTCTTCCCTACCAGCTACTACATCAGCACGTGCACCATGAGAAGCCATCCTATATCAAACAATTCAATCATCATACGCATATCATATTCAACCTATCACCCTAGAAATGTAGACCTGCTCTGATACCACCTAATGTAGCACCCCCTACAATAAAATACTTAATTACCACTGAATCACATACCATTTCCTTCATCTCATCTCATCCTATAACATAATATAAATTCTATTTTATCAATATAGCACATATATACCTCAAGAGATAATCAATAACGCAAATAGTTTTTATATACTTTTCTACAAGTGTACACAACCTAAAAAAAAGATAACCAACGTTCCTCTATACAATAATTTAAAATCAAACCAAATAACACTATGATGTATACTATGCATAGTCCCAAAACTCCAATTTTCGATGTCACAGCTGACCCACCTATTCAGAATAACGGCACGGCTCAAAATCTGATGATGTTAGTCCTTACGACCTATCTCCTGAAAAATATGTGTGCAAGAAGTGAGTTGCCTACTCAATAAGTGTAGCCTTTCGATCTATATATACATATACACACACGTAATCATTTAAGTATAGAGCAATTGTGCCAACACAACAGACATGCGCCAAACATTATCAACAGATATAAGAAACATATAACTGTAGTCAGACATTAATTCAAGACATAATAGAGACATTCTAGTTTGTTTTCTTAGGGCCCTGCTTAACCAAACTGGAGTGCAACACTCAATGAGCTTTGCCAGCTATCACCACCACCATCTTTTGTTTTTTTTTTCTTCTTCTTTTTTTTCTCGATACCACACAACACACAGCTCGTGTGTATCCCATCCTCTCCACTGATACCACACAGCACACAGTTCGTGTGTATCCCATCCTCTCCACTGATACCACACAGCACACAGCTCGTGTGTGTCCCATCCTCTCCACTATTACCACACAGCACACAGCTCGTTCGTATCTCATCATCTCTACTTATACCACACAGCACACAGCTCGTATGTATCCCATCATCTTCATTGATCAATGACAGCATACAGCTCGTCATTAATCATATCATTAAGCCATTGAGTATGTCCCCAGTTAGGTAAGCCATCATTTCTTTTTATTCAACATCAACATCATTAATTTACTCGTTCAACTCTATGTAATAATATTCTTTTGTCAATAGCTTCTCCTATACGATCTCAATTCACCAACAACTATTCAATTACATAATCCATCATCCAACATCCGTGCAAATCAATCACAATTTAACACATAGCAACCATTTCACATATACAAAGATCATCTTGACAACAACAATCAACACTCATGATCAAGTATATAAGCAATCCATATCAATAGATATCTATAAATTAAATAGTCAACATCTTACACTCATATACATATATAAATAGATTTATATAAATCCAACAATCAACATTTATATTCATATCAATATATATATATAAACCAATTAGTTACACTTACCTCAATTCTCAAAACAATCCATCAATACGAAGAGCTGCTCAACCTTCCACTCTATTGTCACGTCCTATAGTAAATTACAATTTATATAATCAATACTTCGGAAACATTGTAAATTCTAATTAAGATATTATATAATATTCATATAGTTCTACTTATATCAAAATTCACTCCCCGTTCCATTTTCTTTTGAATAATTTAACTTTCTAGGCTTATCATGTATATTTTCAATTTATCGACTAACTCGTACAAATTAATTCTATCAGACCCTCATATCTTTATAACTACCGTTCCTAATAATATTTTTAACTTAAATTATTATAAAAACCTTATTTTTCTTTAAATATTACTTTTTCTAATATTTCTATTAATTTATATCAATTCCTTGCTACTATATAGTATGATTAAAGGCGCACACACACACACACACATATATATATATATATATATATATATATATATATAATTAAGTATTTAGCCAACAGTCCGGATGAAATTAAGTAAATTAACAATAATAGTGATTAAATCTAACCAATTTAGTAATTTAATTACGCAACTATACCATTCCTAAATCAAATGTGATATTTAATTCAACACTAATTTAACTAGTCAAACTCACGAAATTTTTCAATTACATAGTAGATCGGTCAATATAAACTACATTTAGTAAATGGACTAATTAAATAATATAATTATATAAATTAATATAAATTAAAAACAAATTTCTTACCTCTGTGTTCGTCCTCCCGAGAGAGAAATTGCAATTGTATTCTCTCAATTATGTGTGTGAATGTGAGTTTGTGTTTGTGTGTATGCTGATGTACATATATATATTATATATATGAACTCTTAGTGCATAGGTGGGGTGGTGGCACATGCTCCCACCCCTTTTATATATATATATATATATATATATATATATTATTAATTAATCTTTTTAATAATTTTCATTACATCCATCCTAATTTCTTAATTTATATAATTTGCTCCCAAATATTATAACGAGTTCCAATTTACTCCATTCAAATTTTATTATACTCCAATTTCAACCTATAATTTTATTATAATTAAATCTGAATTTTCTTAATAATTATCATTTAAACTCTCATTTATTTATGAAATCCTATGGACGTTACAACACCCTACCACTATATTGGGATGAAGTTAATTTGGAATTAACTCCAGAAGAGTCGAATTAATTTAATTGGATTAAATTAATTCTTGGAGAGGATAAATGATTGGATAATTTATTTAGACCAATCCATTGGATGGATAACTTGAAATTCAATTAATTGGATTAATTGAAATTCTTAGTTGGCCATTAAAATTAATTGGATTAATTTTATTTGGCTTGGTCCAATTTATAAATTGGATTTATAAATTAATGGAGAGTTAAAAGGAGCTTGGATCTCGTAATTGGATTAAGGGATCTTAATGTCTGACTGATAAATTAAACTGGGTTTAATAAAACTTCATTTGACATGGTCTTGGTTTAAATTTATTTAATCAAATTCGGTCCATCAAAATACAAGCCAAGCCTTGGCTGGACCATGACTAGCTTTAGGAGGAGCCAAACCTCTCCTTGGAGTGTGTGTGGCCGAGTTTGGTGCCTAGGGTGCACCAAACTTGGTCATAAGGTGCCTTAGAGGTGGTTTTAGGTGAAGGAGTCTTTCTAGGTCATGACTCCTTGCTATATGACTAGGTTGTATATATAGCTCTAAAAAATACTCTAACCCTAACCCTAATCGCAGTTGCACTTCCACCCATGAAAATTCACTCTCTCCCTCTCCAAAAACTCTCTCAAGATCTTAGAGATCGAAAGAGAATTCAAGAGCCAAACGTTAATCATAACGTTTTTTTTTCTTGCGCTTTTGTGGTGTTTTTGCTGGCACGAAATCACCACATCCTCTTAGTGGTGGTATGTTAATCTTTGAAGGATCTCCAGATCGAGATCTTGGATCAAGGAGACCAACGAAATCAACGCTTGAAGTCGAGCTAGAAAACAACAATGGTAATGTTCTGTTTTTTCATTTATGTTGTTCTATTCTTGTTTTCTTTTATGGCCTACGTATTTCTTATATTACACCGAACGCCCGAAAAAGATCAAGGATACACCCCTTGATCGAATATTTATTTTCTTTAATTATTGAAATTTTCAATTATTGCGCTTCCGCCGCACTTCCTGGGCCGATCCATTGCCTTCATACTTTATTTTCTACTGGATCTACACGGTCCAATCGTGTATTTCTTTCACCATCATTTCCTGCAGGTGGTTGTCGTCTAAGGATTCCCAAAGATCTTTTGATGAGATCTCGGGCCCAAAGGCTCTTGCCTTAGCCTTGTCGTTCACCTCCAAGACTACAACTGGCTCGGTCATGCTAGGCACCGCATCCATCCAATGAATGTAGTTTTTTTATCCAAACCACTTTCCAAGACCGACTTGTGAAAGTTGTCCCACATTCAATTTTTAAGATAGGGCGTCTTCTTCAAATCCTTTCAAGTTACCATGTCTGCCATCAAGTCCAAACGTGACTATACTTTGAGGACTTATTTATTAATCACATGAGTCTGGAAGCTATTATCTCTTTGGATTTTCGGGAATCAATTCTCCACAAACATGTGTCATTAACATTAAAATCGCTCTTGACAATTGTTTAATGCTAATTTGTGTATTCCTGATATACATTGTGTCATGCCCAAAGCATACACAACATCAAGTCCATTACACCAAACTAACACAGACGTAGGGGATGTCCTAGACATCTAAGCTTTCTCATCAGTTAAACGTAACTGAGTCTTGAACAGCTTAAACTTTCTTATTAGTCAATCATGACTGAGTCTCGAATAGCATGAGCTTTCTCATCAGTCTTCCACAATTGATTTCTTGAACAGCTCGCCCTAATGTAGGAATCCAATTCATTTTACGGAGAATTTTGTGAACAACTTTGTATTACTGTGTTAGTGTTTTCCCATACATCTTATTCTCATTCTAAATGACTGAGACATTTATACCGAACACATTAGAACTTACACCAACTCCTATTGACCTCGGGCTCATCAAATCATACCTAGTACAATTGAATATTCCAGTTTTGTGAAGTCTCAAACCTAGTTTGAACTTCCTACTGAATCCTTGGGCTCCAAGCCATTGATTCAAACGATGTCCCACATCACTCCTCCTTATGTCCGTTTGGATTTAAAAAATCCAATTCCATGGACAAATAAAGACTGGAATATGGTAAGTTAGAGATGTCATTAGATTACGAATGATGCTTTTGATAAGTTGTATGAAAACCTACTCCCACTATTTCCTTGACGTATATAGGACCATCCTATTGACTCAAGTACTTTGGGACGATAGTTTCATCATACAATAAGGGCTAACTCAATTCAGTGAACACCGATCAAGCAAAGTCCAACTTTGTTTGATTTCTTCCTTATCAAAGACTGGCCAACCGTGGTTCTTTCAGGAAGAACTTCACTGAGTGAGAACCACATTCTCATTTTTTATATTCAAAAACCCCCATTAAATACAAACCCTCTCGATCACATCGAAAGGTAATTTGGTTCACCATTCCGTGTCTAATTCTTTTATTCTCATCAAACAAAATTAAACTTGTGAACTTTACACTGATCTGTGTATTTTAGTTACTTTACAGACATCGCATTGTATCTAATCCAACAAAACAACTGGTAAGCTCATTTTTTTCATAAAAGAGCTTTCGCTGTCTTTCTCCGTCTCAGTAAAGGCTTTGAAAGCTAATGGATCTAAAATTGCCTATTTCTAGTACTCTTTTAACCCATCAATCTTTCTCATCCTCAACTAAAAGAGATTAACCTACCATGACTGTAAGTTTCGTTATTGATTATCATTTTATTCTTTATTTAGCATTCATAATTCAATTATGAGACAATATATGTTTCGCCCAACAGACATGAATTCTATTCAATATCAAATAAAAGTCGCTAAGCTTTAGGACCTTTTGTTTCGGCTTTTCTACTCCTCATCACCATCTGCAAACCATTTGTTGGTATCCAATACCAAGAGTAGAATGGTGATTATGTTAATACTCAATTAAAGATTTATACCTTCATTGGAAAGATGCTTAGTACACTCCCTCTTCCAATGGCCCTTCTCTCGCAATAAATGCAAACATAATCTGGAATCCTTGACTGACGAACCCTCTTCCTCTTTTCTTTACCCCCACCTAGCGGTGTAACAGGAATACTTTAACTGCTAGCAGTGGTAGAAACGTCTCACCCTTCTTCCTCTTCTCGCATCCGACAACCTTGCCCTTCGCTTTAGAGGTTGAAGCCTCTCCCACTAGTACCGTCGGCGCATATTTTTCAATTATTGCCTCGTACTTGACCAATATATTAATCAACTCATGAAAGCTTTCCTTAAGCTCATTCATGTTATAGTTGATAGTAAATTGATCAAGGGAGAGATAGTGATTATAGAATTAAGTCAACGTACGTTTCTTCCTCCTTGAAATCAGCCTGGAGGTCTTTGAGCTTCTTTACTAGGGAAAGCATCATCACTCCATGCTCACGTACGGACGATCCCTTAATTATTATCATGTCGAAGAATGCCTTCGTCACGGCATATCTAATATGCCATTTCGGTACCGCATAAAGTTCTTTTCATGCGGTGCATTATCGACAAGACGTCCTCATACCTTTCGTACTGTTTCTGGATCCCGTTATTCATCGAGCCCAGTACGATACTCTTGTACTTTCCAGTTGTTCTCATGCCACTGAGTAAACTTTTCGAACGTCAAACGTTCGCCGGGCAGGAACCCTTTCGGCAAAGTCCGAGGTAGAGACTTATCCAGAACGTAAGTCTGGTTCTTGAAATCGAGGACCATCCTCAGATTTCTCAGTCAATACAAAATGTTTGTTCCATTAAATATTAGCCTCAAGTATAGTTAAGTGGATTCTTAGAAATTAACAATAAACAGAAAAGTAAGCAGATTATTATAATATTAGGTTCAAGTTAAGGACTTGGACTTCAGTCATTAACCCTCCCACTATTTCTGCGAAAGCCCATCACTCTCAAATGGGGTTTCGGGAAAACCATTTTCCTAGTGGGCTTGAGGTCCACAAGCGAAATTCTCCGTGCCCTGCTTTTACGATTCACATGAAAATAACCTTGTGGGAGGTATCCAATACCATTCTCGTCCTACAAGATCCCCAAGATATTTTGCCTCACCTTTTCACGTGATTCCGAGGACTCCAAGCGAATCACGTTACTTAGTGTTAGACCGATCCATTAACCAAATCATACCGCAAACTATTGCCCCCCCACAACTCGTGAGACAGGAAAATAGAAGCGTAGTCTTTTCGTTCACAATAATGGTGCAGTTTTTTTTCAGTCCAAACGTGCCACGACTCGTGAGACCACGTATGAGTGAAATCAGCTTCCGCACTACATTATTGTGGATGGAAAGTATGGAAATTACATCACTTGGCATTAGTCCTAATCCATCAACCGAATCATAGCACACACTATCGCCCCCACGACTCGTGAGACAGGGAAATAGGTGTGTATTCACTTCGTTCACGGTAACAGTACAGCTTCATTTTAGTCCGAACGTGCCACGACTCGTGAGACCACGTATGGGTGAAATTGGCTTCCTCACTACATTACTGTGGATGGGATGTATAGAATAACGAGCCATTGTGTTTATTTCCAATTTTAGGGTCTAATATTATTAACTTGGTCCAACCAAGTGAGAGTTCATTTTAGTAGTTTGACCGAGGCATCATCACAATTATTATCTTGCACGACAATATATCCAATATATAATGTATTTAAAAAAAAACGCATCGCATGCAAAATAAAAACCTAGCACACCCCTGTTGGATGATCACAAGACCGAAACCTATGCGACCCAGTGAGCCCATAGTGGATCTATGGTTAGTCTAAGGGTAGGCCTACGCTATTACAAGATGTTCAACCCATTAATACATTATGGGCCTTGTAATCTCTCTTTATTTCTTCATCTCCTTCGTGGGCTCTATCATTTGAGCCTCTAATCCATAGATCTCCGTGGGCCAACCTATGGCCTCCTCCATGGGCCCCCATCGTCTGGGCTTGCTCTTTACAATTATTAAAAATAAAGTAAAATCCCCTCCACCTATTCTAATCTCAAATTACA
>JACGWL010000860.1:0-68189 GCA_034509725.1 Sesamum angolense
ATTTGGAGACTGAAGGCCTAATTATCATTACACCAAGGATGTGCCAAGTCCGTGATTGTGAAAAATATGTTTATGGAGCGTTGAACCATCCTAGCTCTTTATGTGTTGAGCTACATTCATTATCGCGAGTAGCACGGTTACAGTTTGACAGAGAGAACCTCTCTGTATAGACTTATTAGTTGAATTGTTCTTTTGACGCAGTAACTATATCGTTCACTCATTAGTTAGTTGTTTAACATTTCAGCCTATGATTCTTAACACATGAACTATGTAAGTTCAGGTTGTTTTAGGCTAATCTATGTTGTAGTTCTCTTGGAATGTTGAACGCTAATAGACATCCTAAGAAGGACACATATATATTGCGCTACTGGTATAGGATGGAGATGTTGTATATGTCTTCTACATGGTTTGTTCTAAGTACTTTTGTGGGTGGGAACGCGAAATGAAGTTTCCCGTTGCCGTTGAAGGAGAAGTGGTTGTAAGGGGTCGTAGGTGTTCAAAAAAAAAAAAAAAAAAAAAAAAAAAAAAATTAGAAGAAACCTGCCTCTGGAGGATGAGAGTGGGGAGAAGATTGAATATAATTGTCGAAGTGTGAAGGAACCTTAGGTAGCGGACAAGAAGATGAAGGCTTGATATTGTAGCATAGATATATTATTTCATGATAACATCTTGATGTGAAAGTTTGGTTTGTGTCAAGTCATAGCTTTAGCCTTTTTGATGTAGAGTATACACAAGAAACACTTGGAAGCTCGTTAGTGAATTTTGATTTATGAGGGTCAGATTAGTTACAAACAAAGGCAACCAAAAATGTTGAAAATGATCATAATAGGGCAAAGTCCAAATAACAGCTCATAATGTTGTAATCCTGCCATGAGAGGGAGTTCTGTTATTAATACATGGCTGTAAGAATAGCATCACCCTAAAATTTTGTGAGAAGGGAAGCTTGATAGAAGAGCTCTACGACACTTGAGGGATGCGATGTTTATGTTCAAGCATCATTGTGGAGTATAGTACAAGAGGTTTTGTGTATGATGCCCGATTTTTGAATACAGACTAACAATCATTGTCTAGGAATTCCAATCCATTATTAGAACCTAAAAGTCTTGATAACCATTAAATTGTGGGTAGAGAAGAAGAGAGGATTTGAGACTTATGCTTAAGACAAAGGTCCATAAGAGACACTACTATGATAATTACTATACTAAGGACGTATTACAACTGATAATGGTATTTTCTTGTGGGACCCCATATATCTAAATGAAGTAATTCAAAGAGTGTAGAAAAGTCGGAATCACTAAAGGGAATGGATTTCTGGTTTATTTGGCCAAAGGACATACAACCACCAAACTTAGCAGAATCATTATGTATGTTGCTGCAAACAGAAATATGTTTTAGTGTTTGGAAAGAGAATGTCTAGTCTTGTTGTGCAGTTAAGCTCATTTTAATAGTACAGAAATATGCTTTTTGCTAATTTTTTTTTTGTTAATATTGTATTCCAACAAAACGACGTCATTTTTTTACTTTTGCCTATGGTTTTGTTTTGTTACTAAAGGAATCGTATTTACAAGGAAAAAAGAGGAATTAAATGATCTCGTTTCATGATATTTGCATAAATATTATTCGTGTAGTAAAATTTTAGCTCCAAAAGTGGTTTATTCTTTTTTTTTTATTATAAGAAATATCTTTAATAATAAAGATAACTATATTTTGCAGGTATAACATCCAAAATTAAACCGTAAATTGTGTTTACATCGAAGAAACCAAACCGTCCATCATTACCATGAGAGATTCTCACAAGTATTCACTTTCCGCTTCTCAAATGAGAATTAGCAAATAGGAGTAGAGAAGAAGCCAGTGAAGATAGCTGCGCCAAGAGGCCTGATGGGAAGAAGCCCAAAGCGGTGACAAGTTGCAAAGGAGGGGTCACTCAGGAGGCGTCGTGGCTTCACGCTATAACAAGAACCAACCATTAGTTTGTGGATTCAAACCGCCGTGAGACTAGTGTAGCCTGGGCTGGCTTAGCACGTTGTTTCAAAAGGGACTAAGGCGGGTACGAATTACTATTTCTTGAAGGATTTTCTAGGATTTCTTTTGTTTTTCATGAAATTACAATTTTGTATGGAGTTATTTTTAGATTTAGTGATTTTAGGACTTAATGTTTAATTGTATAAATGGTTTTAGTATTTTTGAATGAAGATGTTGTAATTTGGCTTTTTATCTTGTTGTTTTTTGGTTCGCTTGTTGGATGATTTTGTTATGTTAATTTTTTTTTTTTTTGGTTTTGGGTTTTTTTGGAGTATGGATCGGGTACTAGAAGGTGGAGAGCCAAAGGTGGAAATGCCAATTGATGAGAACGAGATGCAGATTACCAAGGCAGGATGCAGAGCTATATAACTTATGCCATGAGTCTGCTTCAGAAAATTAACGGAACTAAGGATGGGGCCTCAACTTCAAATTTTTTGGAGTTGCGGAATGAATATAGCGAGTTCAAAATAATGTGGCTGAAATTGCAAAAAGTCTAACTTGTGACTTGTAAAATGAAATTTTTCTGCAATTCGCAATAGAATTTGTAGATCTTTCAACGTAACCTCCGTAAAAATTATTCTGCATGGTTTTAGGTATAAATTTTTATGTTGAATGAGTGACAAACAACGATATGACAAATGCTTTAGACTAGCTTTATGGAGGTGAAGAACAAGTAAATTTTCCTTCCATTTTCCATGCTAATATTGAACTGGTTGATACTATCTTACGTTTTCATCTATGTCTTGTCAGCATATAATGCAGACAAATCAAGAAATTAATACATGAAAGATGTATGATATTGCACATGAGACTGCTAACGGCTCCATTAATTATTAGATAGAAAAAGCATGTGAGGACTAAGCTTGAGAAAATTTTATAACTTATGGGATGCAATGTGGTAAAATCATAGCAAATGGGAGTAAATTGAAAAAGGCCCTATCATACAAGACCAAAAATGCGATTTTTCATATTTTTCTTGTTACCTTTCCTTCCATGAGGTTTTATATGGTGTAAATATCTGCAGAAAGGATTGACGCAAGTGGTTCCTTGAAAAGTTAAAATAAAGAATGACATTGGCCTTTAATCTATTTGAATTTCACTTGATATGTTGGAAGATTTTGTCAAGAGCTATGGTAGCCAGCGAATTTTTGGAAAAGCTAATGAATTATAAGCTGCTCCTGATGAGAGATAAAATTCTTTAGGTTTGTTTCAATATGTCAGTGGAAGAGATAGTACTCGCTTGTGATTCCCAACATTAGTAACAATCCTATAGGTTGATGTTAGTGGCACTTAAAATTAAATCCACATACTATTGTTTTCATTAGATGGATCTATTTTTGATCTGTCAATGTCAATGGAGATTATTGGAACTAGTATTACATGCAATTTCTTTATAATGGTACGTAAAAATTGCTTTGAATGTGGAATATAATGCTTTGTGTATGAAATTGCCGTTTAAAGAGACGTACATTTAGATTTAACCAGGTATAAGTTCAATAACTTTGTATTTTGATGAATTAATTTTCTTTCTTTAATCTAGGTGGATTTGTTTGCTATCAAAGTCTCGCTATAATGGAGCACTTTTGACTATTTCTATATTTAGTACGCATACTCAGTTCTTTGCTTTAATTTGGTAATATTAATGTATGTTTTAAGGTATAGTGATATTATGTTTATATTACAAGATTAGATCCGTAGTCTATTGTAATTATTTTATTTTTGATGGTATTGGATATGTGTTCTTTTCTTTATATCAAAGTGTGATGAGCTGGAATATCTAATTTTGCAATGTTTCAATTGCAAGTTTGTTTTTATCATTTTGAATTTAGCATGACTTACATCAAAACATGAAACAAATATAAAATTGAATTGATAGCCGCCTTATATTCTTTCTATGTATGATCACCTAGTGCTCAGATAAGTTATTCAGTTATGAAGCAATTTTTAAAAATTCTTGAGCTTGCTGTTTTTGAAACATGGCTCGAACACAAGTTAATGCCTTAGTCTTGAGCAGGGGGGGACCTTTCGATGGACATGTCCCCTTCTCTGTGGATACAAGAAAGTATAAATACACTGTCCTACAAGTATTGTGTTGTGATTTTATTATACCTGGTTGGTCTAAGATATAGTCTTAGTCAATGTCCCTACTTGACCGTTGCTTAAACTAGCTCTTGAGAAGCTGAAAACACAACAAATCTTCCCATTCATATTTGTATGTGCGCTTTTATTTACACAAAGCATTATATTTCATATGCACACAATTTTTAAGTACCATTATAAAGATATCACATGTAACATGAGTTTGTTTATCTTTGTTGCATTTGACAGATGCAAAAATAACTCCATCTAATGAAAACTATTTCATATCAATTTAATTCTACGTTGCAAGTTGGCATCAATCTATAAGAATTATTACCAAGTGTTAGGGAAGCAACAAGCCAATCTATCTCTTGCACTATATATTGAAACAAATCTCAAAGATCAGTTCTATCTCAGCATCAGGAGCATAGCTTGGAAATTCATTTAACTTCTCTAGAATATTGTTCGCTTGCCATAGCTCTTAACGAAAAAATTTCAAGCATATTTGGTATGAAATGCAAATAGATTAGATGTTGATACATTATTTTATCTAAACTTTTCAGAGAATTACATGTGTCTATCCGTTTTCAAGAAATACACTAGAACCCATGGGAAGAAGAGAAAAAAAATACTTGAACTCCCCTTTCTCAGGCTCATAAAGCTTGAAGAAATAATGTCACCACTTTCTTCATCAAGGAGAGGGCGTGCGCAATCCTAATTCATAGTACATAAATTTAATAACTAATGATGTAAAGGAAGGTCTTATAAACTTGTTACTACTTAAACTTGAAACTATCCATTACCTGTCCATACTTACTTCTAAGAACAAGTGCAACTCATCACTTGAATTCTTACTTGATAACCCCCTTCAAATGACCACTACAATCATATAACAATTTGAATGTGGTGATGATCAATCATATAATCATACAGTTGAATTGAAAATGCTAAGGTTCTTCAATTTTTTATGTATTAAGTAACTCCACGTGGAAATGGCGTCAATCAAGATAAGCAGCAAGAGCAGGCAATCACAAACCCTAATTAAGTCTTTCCCCAAATGTTTTGTCAGTAAGGTTTTCACTATTTTTTAATACTTATATATTTTTTTAGGCTTTTATATATTTAAAATACTATTGAGTATATTATATAAGGAAAACGTAATTTTAGTTTGTATATAGAGTGCCAATCTTAATACTGTTGAAATAATTTGTAATTTGGTTCTATAATTAAAAAAGATGCAATTTTAGGAAACTCGGGTCAATTTCGCGAATAATCGGCGTGTCACTTACAATGGACCAAAATTGGGAATTCTAAAAATGCCAAAATTTTAATTTTAAAAAAATTAAAGAATGGAATTACAGAATATTATTTATGACAAAATTGCACCATTGATTGCAATTTGCATTTTGTCTATAAAATTGATAATTTGACTTATATATTTACAAAAACTGCGACTGATAATGATTTACTAATTTATTGTGTTCTGTATACACTAAGATCAAATACTACTTTTGATTCTATTTAATCTTATACAATTGATAAAATAATAACTAAAATTTCTATAATTGTATCCTAATTATTTGATAATCAGTCTTGTTAATTAAATATATTAACTATAATTTAATTTATATGCGTTCACACTTTATTAATTAAATATGCAGATTTCCAAGTTATGTATAGATGTTTATATAATTCAATGTGTATCTTATACAACTTTGCTAATTATCTTATAACTAATCAATCATGTAAAATTATTACATGCCATTATAGTTTTATTCATTTTACTAGTTTCGAATAAAAAAATACATATAAATATTTTTATTTTAAGTATAAGGTAATATTTTCTTTTATTCATCTAAAATGTTTAATAAATATTCCTAAGGACAACAACTTTTTTTCTTGTATTCCATGTTACAATTAAAATTTATAGTTTCTTATCAAATAAGTTGAGCTCGAACTTAGTTTTTCCTTTTTAAGTTTTGCTGAGCCCGAACCTGAGTACGAACCTTTAAATTTTGCCGAACTCATAGCTCTATAATTATCCAAAGAAAATATATAGAAAAAGGTGCAATGCTATGCATTACCAACTCAGATTAGATTTTCTATTGCAATCCTTAGGGATGGAAATGAATCTGGGTTGTACTCACATCCAAAGCCGCCTAAGTTGGGATAGGTTTTGAAACCTTAACAGATTCAAAGTGGATTGGTCTTAGTAGTTTGGACCCGGTCCACCCCAAACCCGTCCAATTTTTTTATATATATTTTATGTATACTTATATAAATATTTTTGTACAAAAATAAAAGTATGTAAAATTTATTTATACTTATATATAATACATAAATTTAATATTTTTTATAAATTAAAATAAAACTTAAATAGTTTTTAATTGTTTTAATTTAATGTTTATATAAGTAATAGATATCTAATTTTTTAATATTTTAATGCATAAAAAAGAACATATAAATTGATAAAACAAGCATTAACCTTTCAATAATATATGGTCACATATTTATAAAGTTCTGATAGTATTGCTTTAAAAAAGTATCTTTTTTAATATTTTAAAGATATTAACCAAGTCCATGGTGAATAACCCAGAGTGTCCAAGTCTGGAAGGATCGGGGTTTGATTCTGCATCCAAGATTTTCTTAGCGTCATGGGTCTCAAGTTTTTTGGAACTCATCCAGAGTCCACCCATTGTCATCCCTAGCAATTCTTTTTTGCATCTGCTATTCTGTTTTATACACGCAATATGGAATGTATATGTGAAATGTTAGAAGATGCAACACGAATATAAAATTCGATCAATTATGAAACATAAGGTGTTTGCAGTGTAGGACTCCTCTAAGAGTGTAAATTGACGGTTAGCATGATGACTTTTGATTTTGGCGCTTCCCAATATCCAAAAACGCTGGAAATACGCTAGTGCATTAAATTCTCTACCTATCTTTCCCTATCAATCATCTTTAATTTTGGTTGATAGAACATAGTATAGGGGAAATAGCATTTTTCGTTCCATACATATAGCCTTTTACTTTTGATCCTATTTTACATAATTATCACTTTTGGTTCCATAACTAGCACTTTTGATCTAATGCATTTTCGTTAGATAATTACGAAAAAGACCTTGTGGCAGTTAAGTGCATGAAACAAAAGTGTTACTTTTTTAAAGTTAGGATGGAACATTGAGAATCCTAACTAAGGACTAAAAGTGTAAAGGCCCTAATGGCCAAGTGTTTCCGCTAAAATATCTTATGAACTGTGATGGATGAAATTGTTTTCTAAAGTTACAAACTAAAATGAAAATCTGTGTAACGAAATTACATTTATTCATTATGGATATTCAAGAAATAGTAGACGGCTAAATGGTTAAATTACTAAGAAGGACAATGCTTAACAAGAAGAACAAAAAGCTACTCCTACAAGAGTGAATGATATTGGAGTTATAATTTACATAAAAACAAAAAACTCATGCACGTAGAAACCCCTTCCTCGAACTTTCATGCCCTCATTGAAGGCGAATAGCCAAAATCAGAAACAAACAAAATAAAATAAAATAAATAAAAAAATAGAAGGCTAAATAAGTTACTTCCATGGATATGGGCGCTTCCGTTCCATCGCTTCTACAACAAAATTATCACTTTCTCTTCCTGCCGTTAAAAAAATAAAAAAGACTTCACAAATCAAAACCTACTCACATGAAATTAATTGAACGCTTGACTGGATCTAACCAATGAGAATGGAAAAAAGAAAAGTAAAACCAAACTAATAGAAATAAGATTCTACAACTCTTGATGAGTAAAATTCAATGAAAAAATGCGACGACTAAGGTGTCTGCTTGAATGGCAAGGGAGGAGGGGGTCTATACGCACCTCGTTGTGGTCCAGTGAAGAAAGCTTCAGAGGCATTGAGAAGAGTACAGGTAAAGTTTTGCATCGAACTTCACTAAAATAAAGCAAAACTGATGAAGCTTGCTACCTATTGCAGGAAAAATAGAGAGAGAATTTGGGGAGAGAATGATGGTATTTACACTGGGGAGTTTGGCCAACGTGGGCTTTTAAGCTTTTTCAAAATTTTCATATGAAATGGAAATGAGTCAAGAAAAGATAAAATCTTGACTGGGATTAGGAGGAATTTATTACAGTATAAATCTTGTACAAAAATCATTTTCGCAGGGCATCCCATCATTCTACCCCAACTATTATTGCCTCCCATACATTTTGTATTGTTTATAAAATTAGTCATTTTACTAGTTTCAAATCATAAAAGAAAATCTTGAATTTGATGGGTGAAAATACTTTTGTTTGTTTAATTGAGGCGCGATTTGTGATTGATTATTTATAGTTATTTTTTTTTATTTGTTTATAACAAATGTAGGGCTCTTTTTCTCATGCATCAAAATAATTTAATTAAATTTTTTTTAACAAATTGGGATTTCACATTCTTTAGATTGTGATAATGCCACGGTCTCGACTTTCATACCGTTCTACAATACTGGCAAACTCATAAAATCTTAACTATCGCCATAAAAAAAAGATGCATAAAAGGTGGAAAAGACACATTTGATATATATATTTCTCCAGATTTATTGTCCCATCAATATTATTCTAAACAGAAAACGACAACCACGACTCTCTTAATATTATGTTTGCTCTTAGTTACGACTGATGAACAATTATTGTAATTTATAAATATGGTTCAAAAATAATCGAAGTATGTTGGACCATTTTATGTAAATATTATCTTTCGAGGAGATAGATATGAATAATAATCACAATTGACTAATGGATATTTGAAATTTGTTCTTTTTGTGGATTGAACAAAATGGTGTGTTTTTAATCTTAAAAGAGGAAAATTATAGTCATTAACTTAATCAATTTGAAATGAATATTAATTTCATTTTCTATTTGTCATTCTAATTTCTTTTCCATTTTATTTGCATTCAATTAGAAATGGAAATTGATTAATTAGCATTATCTAATTTGATATTCAAATTTAAGGGAATAAAGTGATAAAAGTAAACTTATTGATTATTTTCTCCAAAGAGCCAAATCCAATTTTTTCTGAAAAATTGTCAAAGGTACCAACAGAGACACAACTAAAGTGATTTTAAACGAAACTTAAGGGACAAATATAGTATTTACCTCACATTTATTATTAGTGATTATACTGTAATTTCATTATTTGGTTGATACCGATTTGATTGTATCTTCGTTTTCCATTTGGGTTGGTGTTGAATTTGTTGTTTTTGGTGAAAAAGATAGGATGGGCACGTGAGAATCATTTCACTAGCTGTTGCTCGAGTGTGTCAGACCTTTTCATTGTCCCTATCCATGCATTTACTAGATTCAATGATTATGATTCAAAAAATTGCAAAAATAGAGATGACGTGCATTTCTTCAATGAAACATAAATTCATAATAAGACTGCTTTTACCCAAAAAAATTAACCTTTTTTTTTTTATTTATGCTGATATATTGTAATTATGTTATGGGAATAATGAGTACTTGAACTCTTGTGAACATAATAATAATTACTGATTAATTTAAAATAAACATCTCTTTATTTTTAGTAAAAACAAAATTATGAATAAGTCAAAAAAACTTAAACCATAACAATTTTTATTAAATGTTTGGCTTTCGAACAAAAAGTTGGTATATATATTTTTTAACTAAATTCTTTGGTGGATTTGATATATGCACAATTCATTTTAAGAGGTTTTCTAATATATAGGGTAAATTGCATAAACCCCTGTGGTTTAAAAATTTAGCTAAAATGCCCATGTTAAGAAATAAGCAAATAATCCCCGTGTTTTCCAAATATTGCATACTCTCCCTTCTGTTAGGTAAGCCTAACAATGTTAATTTTTTTTGAATTGTCTGTTATACCTTCTTATCAATCATTGATCTTCATTTGTAAACAAGGGTCCAATCTTAACTAATTTAATTATATATATATATATATATATTTATCTAGCGGCGATGGCGCGCCTACGCTGGGGCGAAGCCGTCGCTGCCCAATTGGGCGACGTTACCGGCGGTTGCTCTCAAGGGATGATGGGACTCGCCGTGCCCTAAAAGGGACAGCGACAGATGTAAGGTCACGGTGGTCGCCCAATAAAGAAGCGCCTCGTCCACCAGGGCTCGTCGTTGGCACTACAGAAGAAGGCAATTGTTTTTTTAATTTTTTAATTTTTCAAATATTATATACTTTAACTATTAATTTAACTTATTTGATAAATAAATAATATAATTATAATTATTATTTTTGATTTGATTTAATTAATAATTATAATAAATAATTGTTTAATTAATTAATTTAATTAATTAATTAATTATATAATTATATTGCATATAAATTTTAATTTGAAAAGTGAATTTTAGTATATTAATTTGTATTGTGCTTTTTAAATTAAAAAGTTAAGTTTTAAAAAATTATATCCTTTTAGATGTTTTATATTAATTATTATATATTAATAATTTATTATAATATATTTTGACTCATGATAATTTAAGTTAATTAATATAATTTTAGGTAATATATTGTTTTAGGTATTTATATATTTAATTAGTATAATTTTAAATAATTATTAAAATATATTTTAATTAAATAATAATTTAGTTTATTTAATATATATAATATTATAAGAGTTCTTATTTATATTCATATAAATTATTAATTTTAAAAGTGAATTTTGGTATATTAATTTTTATATTTTTATTTATTAATTTAAAACATGTGCACATTAAAATATCAAATAAAAGGAGCAAATTGGACATTTGTCCACTTAAAAGACCTCAAATGCAACAAAAAAAAAGGGACACTCGCACAACTGCGTGTGTGGCTCACTCTCGTAAGTTTATAACGGAGAGGGGGCATTTTGCTGTATTTTAGACAACGACGGAGAATGTTTTGCTTATATATATATATATATATATATATATAACACAGGGGATTTCACGCTATTTTTCTAAAACATAGGGGGTGTGTAATTTACCAAATGTATAATCCTAGCTTATAGACAAAGATCTAATAAAATCTTAAAATGAGTTTTATATAAATCCACCAAATAATTTAATTAAAGTACATTCCACCAAAAAAAAAATCAGATTCTAAGTTTTAATTTTATTAGACATATCTTTAATTCCTAAGGTTAAAGAACCAAGATTTTTTTTATTTCATTTTTAGATTAGATAAGTTTTATAAGTTTATGAAAGAAGCGGATCGGCCAGGGAAGCGCGGCGAAAGAGCGAAAAACTGCAAAACGATAAAACCATGCGATAATTATAGAAACCTTTGATCTTTTCCGGGTGTTCTGTGTATTAAAGTAAATGCATAGGCAAAAATTTATATGAGAAAAATAGAGCGAAAAAACCGTAAATAGAATTTACCTTTCATCGTTTTCGTATGGCTACGAGCGTTGTCTCCTCTCCGTTTTCGTTTCTAGAACCATCCACGATGAGATCTCAATCTTGAGATCTTCCAAAGACTAACACTCCACCATTAATGGATGTGGAGATTTTGCTAGCAAACCTCCATAAAAGGTGCAAAGAATCAACAACGTTATTGATTAACGTTGGATCCTTTGTTCCTTTCGATCTTAAGAATTTTGGGGAGAATGGAGAGAATTTTGCGTGCTCATGTGTGCGTAGCAGCTCCTAATCAGCTATGAAGGTTTTTAGGTTTTTATGTAATTAGTGTATATATGGAGTCTTAACTTAGGAGACTCCAACAACCATCTAACTCGAAGGCACATCATGGTTGATTTTGGTGCACTCAAGCATTTCGTGCACACACAGAAGGTTTGGCTCTCCTTAAGCTGGTCTCTACCAAGGCCTGGGCTTGCATTTTTTTATCGGGCTTGACTAGTTAAATTAAATCAAGCCCAGTCTTATGGACTTCAAATCAACCTAGTTTAATTTATCAGCCCAATATTAATATGTCCTTTAATTGAATTAAAGGATCCAAGCATTTATTATAAATCGGACCAAGCTCAATAAAATTAATCTAATTAATTTCATGGCGAAATTAAAATTCCAATTAATCCAATTAATTAAATTTCAAGTCATTCGTCCAATAGATTGGTCTAAATAAATGATCCAAATCATTTCTCTCAAAGATTAATTTAATCCAATTAAATTAATCCACCCTTCTATAATTAATTCCAAATTAATTCCATCCCGTTATAGTGGTAGGGTGTGACTCTTTAGGTTGACCTTCAGCTAGACTTGGGCCTGTGTGACCAACATAATTAATTAAATCTAATTTAATTAATTATTTCTAATTATCCTAATTAAAATCGCCCGTTACCATTGGTGGTCGTCTAGCAACAGTCTATGGCACTAGAAACTAGGTGAATGTTGACGTGAACATTTAGGCTCCGAATCCACACAAGTACGGTCCTACTGTCAACCGTCTCCTGGCCTTAGTCTAGGGCATGGAATTGGGTGTCGGTTCTCAACCTTGACTAGACAACTATGCTTAATACTTGAGATGTGTTTACTCTACTGATATGATTAGGAACCCTATCCCTGATCGATCAATTGTTTTTGGCCAAAGACTTTTAGAGTCTAAACCATCTCAGAGCGCATAGGAGAACTCCCTGTCATATGTTGACAGGGGGCATATCTCTCTTTTGAAATCCTCCGTCCTCGTTTCATACTCCTACTACACTACATAAGGCTTATGATGACCACGCCTCACGACACAACCACCGCTCGTCATATCCAAGATATAGTCTTCATATGCACGTGACTGCCATGATTCCTCAGATTAAAGAATTCTCGTACTATCATAACTGGGAATCCTAACATACCGACCAAGGCTTAAGAGGCTTTCATATGACGATTCTCGTGAGTCACTTTAGTTAGTTTACTATCTTTCAAACTAACCTACAAAAACTGCATAGACGACCTACGTCTCTTGCTGACGAACACGGCTGCAGTACTTAGTGCAAGTTTCTATAGGACCCTCAATGCCCAGTCTTGAGGTCCTCAACTTGGAACATTTTAGACGAACCTCAGGAATTTGTTTCATAGCTGTCAAACCTATGCACAACCCAACTTCACGGGACCTTTCAGTCTGTGGGCATTTCGTTGTGACATTGAAACCCCGTTCAATATCAGTGGTAAGCACAAAAAACAAGATGTCATCTTGATGAATTCTTACCATTTCATTAATCTAATTCATTTGATAAATATTGTCGAATGAAAAACAAAATCCAATTGGCTTTTGGTCTCCCATTCAACAATTTAAATATAATGTTAATATTTTTTTCACTTCTAAAAATGAAAAAAAAAGACTATTTTATTTCAAATTAAGCAATATGTTAATGTTATGTTCATAAGAGTTCAAAATTTTTATTTTTCATACAATAATTACATCAAACTACATAAAAATATGAAAAATGGTTTTCCTTCTAAAAAATGACTAATTTGATAATTTAATAAATCAAGGGACTAAAGTGATAAAATCAAACTTAAGTTGACCATTTTACCTCGAAAAAGTTAAACTCCGATCACATTTTCCCCCGAAAATGGTCAAAGAAAAAAAATTAAAGTATAGGGATGGTAAAGTCAAGAAATAAACTTGAGGGACTAAATTAATTTTAAACAAAAGCTTAAGGAAGCAAATATTCATTTTAAAATCGATCTATACATTTTCCTATTTTATTAATAAATATGCATCAACTAAAATGTTCAAGGAAAAATGTATTATACATTTTTCTCCGGTCTTTTTCTAGAATTCCAACTCATCTCCGCACCCGACAAAAGAAAATAAAAACTTACTTATCATCAACTAGAAAATGAAATGATAATATTATCCATAATAATAAATGTGATAATTTCCAAACAATATACCACATTAATAACACTAGGGTTGTCAATGAGTAAGGTCTTGCCTTACTTAAGCCCATTAAAAAATAACCTAGACTTTCGCCGCATGCATATCATTAGACCCAAGCCTATACCCATTAGAAAATTTAGATAGGATTTGGCTTGGGTCACTGCCCATCAATTATACGAGTCATATGTACCAAAGTGGAATCTAAGAATAATGTTTCTATTTTTTTCCCCAAATTGGATTGAATTATAGTCAATCCATCTACCCAAATTCAAGTTGATGCGAGCAAAAATTATGCTTGGGTGTAGTCCGAGTGTAATTGGGTGTAGTTGGAGTATAAAGCAATGCTGGAGTACAAATGAGTTAGGTTGAGAGTGGAATTACTCTTTTTTGTATATAAATAAAAAATGGAACTAAAGTAAAACTCTAAATAAGAGAATAAGTTATTATTTCAGTCAAAATTAGCTTTTCCACTTTGAGAACTCTCAATTTAAAAAATCACAATTTATGAGACTAAAGTGAGAAAAATATTATATTAACTATTTTACCATCCAAAAACTCAAAATCTGAGTACATTTTTGTCAAAATAGTCAAAAGAGAAATTGAGACAAAAACTAAAATTTAGAGAACAAAAATCAAGAAATGAACTTAAAGAATTAAAGTAATTTGATATAAATGCGAGAGGCCAATTATATTATTTATCCTAAATTAATTGTGATTTAAATGTTCGAATGAAATCATAATAATAAATTAGTTATTCATATTAATAAGAAATAGGATTCAATAATGTTATATATGAATTCTTAATGTGGGGGGTGGGGGGTGGGAGTTAATACAACCAATATAGTACAAAGAAGCAATAAATTTTAGTTGTTATTACTATTATGAATTAATGGGCATCACCAAATTTGATAACATTCCGAAAATTTACTCACTTTATCATTTCGCCATTCGCCAATGTTGGAATGGGTGACCAAAAGCTAATTGGATTGACCGTTTGTCATTGACCAATCTTTATCAAATGATTTTTTGATGAATATTGTAAGAATTCATCAAGATGATGTTGTTTTGTTGTGCTTACCACTGATATTGAAGGAGATTTCAATATCACAACGAAATGACCACAGACCGAAAGATTAAACTATGGAGTTGGGCTGCGCATAGGATTGGCAGTCGTTAAACCAACTCCTGATGGTCGGTCTGAAACGTTCTATGTAAATGATCTCGTGATAGGGCATTGAGTACTACAGAGATTCCTCTAATTAGTGCAGTTGTGTTTCGTTGCTAGAAGACATAGGTCGTCTATGCAATTTTAGTGTGTTAGTTGGTAAGGTAGTCGACTGACTGAACTGACTTGTGGTAATTGTTATATGGAATCATCTTTAGGCTTGGTCGGTATGACTGAAATTTCCAATTCCGATAGTACGGATTAGTCCTCGGACTTGAGGAATCATGGCAGTCACATGCATACGTGGATTGTATCTTGGATATAGCGAGCGGTGGCTATGTCGTGAGGCATGACCGTCATAAAACCTTATCTAGTACTGTCGGAGTATATAGCAAGTGGATTGCAAGAAAATCTGTTCGCTGTTAGTATTTATGATAATGAGATCTCCTATGCGCTCAAAAGTAGTTTATACTCTTGAAGTCTATGACCATAGGGATTGATCGAGCGGGAAGGGATTTCCTATGATGCTCGGTACAGTATACGCATCTCGAGTACGAAGCATAGATGCCTAGTAAATGATGGGAACCGATTCCAAATTTCATGCCCTAGACTAAGGTTGGGAGAAAGTTGATAGTTGGACAGTACCAGTATGAAAATCGGAGCCTAAATGTTCATGCCATTATTCACTTATATAGAGGTGTCAACATGGGTTGAAACCCATGGGTTCAACCCAACCCAACTAGTTTTGGGTTGGGTTGGGTTGATCAATTTTTAAAATGGGTTGATATGGGTTGAAATTAAATAAAATTATATTTTGTATGGGTTGGATATGGGTTAAGTGGGTTGTATATGGGTTGAAAATGGGTTAAAATATGGGTCCAACCATAAACTAAGCTAAAAAAACCATAAACCACTATTTCTCTTTTTTATATACACATACTTTTGCACATCTCTCTCACACACAAACTCTTCTTTTCATATACACACATTCTCTCACATATCTTTCACACACATTCCTCTCTCTCTCTCTCTCTCACACACACACACACAAAACATGTTACTCCCCACCCCTTTCCCCCCTCCCACACCCACACAACACACTTTTATATCTCTCCCCACTCTTCCCCCTCCCACCACCCATCACACACTATATTTTAAATTATTTATAATGTATTCTTATTATTTTTAATTGTTTAGTAATTTTTATTTTTTATGTGATTATTTTTTTCATATTACAGTTATGATTCTGAAGATGATGACGATAAAAAATTGTCTCAACAAATATAGAGAATTTAGTTGCACGACTTGGTGTTCATTCAAAATGAGCATTTAAAATGTTATGAATTATTTTGATAAAATGTAGTATTTTGTTAGAGATCTTAATGTACATGGTCATTAGACAGAAATGACGTATAATTCAAATTTTGTGTATTACATTGTAAGTAGTAAATTATCTTTTTCAATAGTTCAAGTATTGTCCTTTGTTCTTTTCGTTGTGTGAAATTTTAAAATTTAAATTAATACAATGGTCCATTTGCAACCCGACCCGACCCATTTGCAACCCAACCCATTTTGGACCCGACCCGTTTGGACCCCACCCGCCCATTTTGGACCGACCTGTTTGGACCCAACCTGCCCATTTGCCACCCCTATTCACTTAGTCTCTAATGCCATGGACAGTTGCTAGACGGTCATCTATGGTAACAGACTATTTCTGGTTATGGAATAATCAGAAATAATTAGTCAAAATTAGATTTAGTTAATTGTGTTGGTTGCACGCCCAAGTCTAGCTTAGCGTGAACCTAAAAAGTCACACATGAATCACAAAAAGGTGAGAGAATTAATTTGAAATGAATTCTGGAAGAGGTGAATTAATTTAATTAGATTAAATTAATTCCTTGAGAGTATAAATGATTGGATCATTTATCAGGAATAATCCATCAGATGAATAGTTCGTAATTTAATTAATTGTATTAATTTAAATTTGGACTTAGCCTTTAAATTAATTGGATTAATTTAAAAGAGGCTTGGAATAATTAATTAGTGGATTCGATCCATTAATTAAGTAGTAGATGGACTTATTAATTGGTGGATTGGGTTCATTAATTAGAATTGAGTTAGAAATAATTAGTTGGAGTAGTTATGATTGATTGGCCTTAATTAATTAAGTGGATTGGATTCATTTAAATAATTAAGTCTCTTTTGACCTTGTGAATATTTAATTGTATTAAATATTAACTTGGACTATCTTTCTTGGGTATTTTATTTAATTAGATAAATATTAAATTAACAACAATACTATACAGGTCTAATTTAACTCATTGGACAGCTTAATTGAATCCGGTCCAAAATGCATCAAGCCCTAGCCCATGTTGACCTTTCTTAGTAAAATAGTTGAATTTTGGATGAATAATAAGGAAAAATATATCTCAACTATTGATTGCAACTCTTTAATTAACTAACCCTAGCCAATTTTCCTTGATTTTTTCCAGAAGATTTCATGGCTCTCTCCTCTCTCTTCAAGTTCTTCCTAGTTTAGAACCAAGTGAAGAACAAAGAAGATCAAAACACACTAATTCATAGTGTGATTTTGATTCCTCTTCCAACGATATAATCTATGCTAGCACAAGGATAAATCTAGCCTTTTAGTGTGGTGTGGATGCTATTAGAGGTCTCCTATGTTGGAGTCTTTGCATGGACGAACGCTGGAGGAGATCTTCATGTATTGCCGATGGGAGGAGAAAAGTGAAAGGTAATCCTTATTTACATTATGCTCTCATTTTTTCATAGATTCATTAGCCTTTGCATGATTAGATCTGCATTTTTATCGTTTACATTATTGTATTTTACATTTTTTTGCATTTTCACCACGCTTCTCGGGCCGATCCAATTCCTTCAAGTGGTATCAGAGCCCTGTTCGATGCATAGGCAAAATCTAACATGTATTACGTGTTTGGAATAAGATTACATGTTTTATTGGCTATGATGCATGAGTTTTTTATGATTGGGTTGCTTATCTATGTGTTAGGATTTATTCATGTTCAATTTTGTATTTTTTAAATTTTGGACATGGGAATTTATGAAATTTTTAATTCTCTGTATTAATGGTTCTTTTGGTTTCAGAATTTGCAGAAAATTAAAAAAAAGGGGGGTTTTCCAAAAAAAGGCACAAGCAGTAGCCGACCAGCTAGGGGTGCGCGTGCGCTCTGCGCGCCTGGGTGTGGCCAACTTGTCATGACATCTGTTGGACCGATTTTTTCTTTTTTTTCTAAAAATGTTTCTAAGTTTTTCTGCATTTTTTGGAATTATTATTTTTTGATGATTTTAATTTTGGTTGAGATTAGGTATCTCCTAAAATTATATTACTAAAATTAATTAGAAGTGGATTTTCACTGAATCATTTTGCATTGGATGCACTTATGTCCAACTTTTAAATTATAAAATTTTACATGTATTTTATCACTTGCATATGTGATTATTGTTTATGATATTGGTTATCATATTGATGCATGAGCATGACATTTGGTTGATTAATTTTCATGCTTGTTGTTATGTCAATTGAATTAACATGGGATGATTACAAAGCCCTAAGACCGCATGTATCGTTTATTTTTTGTTGGGTTGGGGCTTGTGTGCCTCTTAATTTTTCTCTTATCTCTCCCATTTTTAGCCTTGGAATAATAAGGCTTGTTTTCTCCGTCCCTTGGAATAATAAAGATTGGGGTTTCTTAATTTTATAATGTAATGAGAGTAGATAAGAGGTGATGACATTTATTTCTTGTAAATAAAATTTTAGGATGGGAAGCCCAAGGCGATGAAGGCCCATGGAGGAGATCATTGGATAGCCCACGAAGGATTCATGGAGAAGAGACCCAGTGGATCCCATGATAGAGAGCCCACGAAAACAAAGAGGAATTCACAAGGCCCATTGTCTGTTAATGGGTTAAAAAGCTTGTAACAGCGTAGGCCTACCCTTAGACTTGAGCATAAATCAATTGTGGGCTCAGTGGGTCACATAGGTATTTGGGATTGTGATCATTTAATAGGAGAGTGCTAGGCTTTTATTTTGCATGAGATGTATTTTATTTAATGCGTTTAATATATTAGATATATTTATTATGCAAAACATTAATTGTGATGAGGTCTTGGTTAAATATTAATAACTCTCACATGGTTGGATCAAGTTAAAATATTAGACCCTAATAAATGAAAATTAACAAAGGATTGTTTTTCTAAGCCTTCTATCCACAATAATGTAGTGAGGAAGCTGATTTCCGTGGTCTCACGAGTTGTGGCACATTTGGAATGAAATGAAGTTTCACAATTATTGTAAATGAAGTGAATACGCTTCTGTTTCCCTATCTCACGAGTCATGGGAGGCGATAATCTGCTCTATCATTTGGTTGATGGTCGGGTCTAACATCAAGTAATGTGATTCGATTGGAGTCCTCAGAATCATGTGAAAACGATGAAAAATATCTTAAGGATCTCGTCGATCGAGAATGGTATTGGATACCTCCCACAAGGCTATTTCTATGTGAATCGTAAAAGCGAAGCATGGAGAATTTGGCATGTGGACCTCAAGCCCACTAGGAAAAGGTTTTCCGGAACCCCATTTGAGAGTGATGGGCTTTCGTAGAAATAGTGGGAGGGTTAATAACTGAAGTCCATGTCCTTAACTTGAGCCTAATATTATGATAATCTGCTAATATTTTCTGTTCATCGTAGATGTCTATAAATTCAATTAATTCTATTCTTAAGGCTAATAAATTTGATGGAAAAAACTATTTGAATTGCCTGAGAAATCTAAGAATAGTCCTTGATTTTGAGAACCAGACTTATGTTTTGGATAAATCTCTACCTCTGACTTTACCGGAAGGGTTCCGTGCAAGAACATTTGACATTTGAAAGTTTACTGTATCGTACTGGGCTTGATAAGTAAAGAGGTCTAGAAACAGAACGAAAGGTATGAGGACGTCTGGTCGATAATGCACCGATCAAAGAGCTTTATGCGGTACCGGACCGGTATAGATATGTCGTGATGAAGGCATTCTTCGGCTTGATAATAATTGAGGGATCATCCGTATGAGAGCATGGAGTGATAATGTTATCCCTAGCACTTTGAATTCTCCTATTTCACTGCTAGGGGGTAAGGAAAGAGGGAAGAGGGTTCATCAGTCAAAGATTCGAATGATATCTGCATTTATTATCAAGAGAAGGGCCATTAGAAGAGGGAGTATCTTAAGCTCCTCTTCGGTGACGATAAAATCATTAAATTGAGTATCAACATAATCACCATCCTACTCTTTCTATTGGATACCAATGAACTCATAAATCTACGAATGGTTTGCAGGTGATGATGAGGAGTAGAAAAGCCGAAAAAAGAAAGTATCCCTAAGGCTTAGCGATAGCGGAGCTATGGCTACAAAGACTAGGGACTTGGTTAGGCTTAGCGGTGATCATGTTAGGATGGTTCTTATGTAACCTAGCATGATCTAAATAGTGTTTTCAATTATTGTTGGACAATATTGATTATATATTATGATCAATAAAGTCTTTTATTTCACATTAAATGGGATTCATTTCTGCTAGGTTGATCATGAACTTTAACTATCTTTTAATTAGATAATGTATACTCAAATAAAGAATAATAATAATCAATAATGAAACTTACAGTCCTGGTAGGTCAATCTTTTCTAGTTAAGGATGAGAAAGATTGATGGTTTAAAGAGTACTAGAAATAGTCGATTTGGATCCATTAGCTTTCAAAACCTTTACTGAGAAGGAAAAACATTGCGAAAGCTCTTTTGTGCGAAAATTACCAGTTAAGTTGCATTGGATCCAATGTGATATTTGTGAGTAACAAAAATACACAAGATTAGTGCGAGGGTTCACAAGTCTAATTTTGTTTGATAAGGTTCAAATAATAAGACTCAGAGTAGTGATCCAAACTCATTACCGTTCGATTGGATTGAGAGGATGTGTAATTAGTGAGAGTTTTTAATATCGAAAATGAGAATGTGATTCTCACCAGGTAAAGTTCTACTGGGTATGATATGATAGAATGAGCCCAAGGTCAATGTGGGTTCCAATGTGTTTGGTGTGTAAACGTCTTACTAATTTAGAATAAGGTTAAGATATTTGGGAAACACTAAGACACTAATGTCAAATTATTCATGAAATTCTCCATAAAAAGAATTGGATTCCTATGTTAGGGCCAAGCTGTTCAAGATCAGTTGCAGGAGACTTATTAGAAAGCTAAAGTTGTTTGGAACTTAGTCATGATTGACTGATGAGAAAGCTTAAGCTGTTCGAGACTCAGTTGTGTCTAATTGATGAGAAGGCTAAGATGTGTAGGACATCTCCTATGTCTATGCGAAGATAGCACGAAAGTGTTGGTTTGGTGCGATGGATCAGATGTTGTGTGTGCTTTGGGCACGATACAATGTATATCAGGAATACACAAATTAGCAACAAATACTTGTCAAGAGCGGTCTTTAATACCTGAATAAGGATTAAAGAAGTGTTCATGACACACATTTTGTGGAGAGTTGATTTTGGAAGGCTAAAGCAAAACTAGCTTCTTGTTGAATAATGGATAAATCAGTAAAGTATACTCGTGTTTCAGACTTGATGGTAGGCATGGTAGCTTGAAAGAATTTCAAGCAGATGGTTTATATTAAAAGTTGAATGCGGGATGACTTTACCAAGTGGATCTTGAAAAGTGGTTCGGATCTAAAAATCACATCCATTGGATGGATATGGTGCTTAGAATGGCCGAGCTAGTTGTAGCCTTATAGGAAAACAAAAAAGCTAAGGCAAGAGCCTTATGGCCCGAGATCTCATCACAAGATCCACGAAATTCTTAGAACAACTATCTGCAGGTAACGATGGTGAAGAAAATACATGGTTGGATCGTGTAGATCTAGCAGAAAATAAAATAGACCACGATCGAGCTGGTAACGTAAATTGCTCATACTCAGAAGGTTTTGAACGATATGGTTAATTGACTTTATGGTCAAGTGGGACATCGTTGGAATGAGGTGGCCAAAAGCAAATTGGATTGATTATTTCCCATTTATCAATTTTTATCAAATAATATTAAATTGATGAATGCGGTAAGAATTCATCAAGTTGGCAATTTATTTCGTTGTGCTTACCGTTGTGATTGAACGAGTTTCAATATCATAATAAAATATCCAAGACTGAAAGGTTAAATCCATGGAGTTGGGCTGCGCATAGGTTTGGCAGCCGTGAAATCAGCTCCTCAGGGTCGGTCTGAAACATTCCAAGTCAAAGACCTCGGGACAGGACATCGAGGGTCCTATAGAGATTTTCTCTAAGTGTTGCAGTTGTGTTTCGTCGGTAAGGGACGTAGGTCGTCTATGCTATTTAAATGGAAGTTGGCAAGGTAGTCGAGTGATTGAACTTACTCGCGGGAATCATTATTTAGAAGCCCTTTAAGGCATGATCGGTATGACTGGAATTTCTGGTTCTAATAGTATGGGATTAGTCCTCGAACATGAAGAATGATAGCAATCACGTACATACTAAGACTGTATCTTGGATATGGCAAGAGGTGGTTATGTCATGAGCCATGGTCGTCATAAGCCTTATCTAGGCAGTCGAAATATGTAGCGAGGAAGGTGGATTCCAAGAATGAATCTATCCCCTGTTAGTATTGTGACAACGAGATCTCCCACACGCTCTGATAGGGAATCGAGAGGGAAGGAACATCCTACGATGATCAGTAGAGTAAACACATCTTGAGTTTGAAGCATAGATGCCTAGTTAAGGATGATAACTGATGCCCAATTCCATACCCTAGACTAAGGCTGAGACACGATTGATAATAGGACCATACCCATAGGCAAATCACAGCCTAAATGTTCACGCCACTATTCACGTAACCTCTAGTGTCATGGACTGTTGCTAGATGGCCACCCATTGTAACAGACTATTTCTTGTTAGGGGATAATTAAAAATAAGTAATTAAATTAGATTTATTTAATTTTGTTGGTCGCACGACCAAGTCTAGCTTAGGGTGAACCTAAAGAGTTATACACAAATCACGAAAGGTGAGGGAATTAATATGAAATTAATTCCGGAAGAGATAAATTAATTTAATTAGATTAAATTCATTTTTTGAGAGTTAAATGATTGGATCATTTGTGAGGAATAATCCATTAGATGGATACTTCAGAATTTAATTAATTGGATTAATTGAATATTGGACTTACCTTGTAAATTGATTGGATTAATTTAGAAGAGGCTTGGGGTAATTAATTAGTGGGTGAATTCATTGATTAATTAGTAGATGGACTTATTTAGTTAATGGATTTGATTTATTAGTTAGAAATGGCTAGAAATAATTAGCTAGTCTAATTATGATTGGTTGGTCTTAATTAATTAAGTGATTGAATTTATTTAAATAGTTAAGTGTCTTTTGGGCTTGTGAATATTTTATTGGATAAATACCCACTTGGACTTTTTTTTAGGTATTTCATTTAATTAGATTAAATATTAAGTCCAATAAAAATAGTATCGGGGCTCAATTTAACTCGTTGGACAAGTTAATTGAGCCAGGTCCAAAATGGATCAAACCCTAGCCCATGTTGACCTTTCTTAGGTAAAAAATAGTTGAATTTTTGATTAAAAATAAGAAAAAATTTTGTGCATAAGAGTTAGGATAAATGATAGAGACGTCTTGGTAAGTAGGAGACTCATGTGGAAATTAGAAGACTAGGTCTTCCTCCATATCTGAACCTCTTGATTCCAACTCTTCAATTGACTAACCGTAGACAAATTTTTCTTGATTTTTTCCACCAAAATTTTGTGGCTCTCTCCCCATTAATCAGCAGTGAAAAATTTCTTCCTCTCATCTCTTTAAGTTCTTCTTGGTATAGAACCAAATGAACGTCGGAGAGGAGATCTTGCGTAGATGAACGCCAGAGAGGAGTGTGGACATGTAAAATTTCATGTTCAATTGAATGATGACAAGTATAAAAAATATATTATTTAACATTTTTATTTATATTTTAGAATTTACTAAAGTAATTCCGAGTATAAATAGTCAATGTAATTGGTATTTTAATATATATTTTGTCATCAAAATTAATGGCCGACAAGTGGCAAAAATGAAATATTCCAGCCAATCAAATCATGCTTCGCAATCAAAGATTCCAGCCAATCAGACCGCGCCACGTGGAGCAATTGCATGTATGCTCCAATCAAATCAAGACAAATATTTATGATATTTATCTCTTTAAAAAATACAAATATTGAAGATATAATATCATATTGACCAATCATATCATTACAAATATATGATATATTTATCTCTTTTAATTAATTATATAATACCAGCAGGGAGAATTGCATAATTCCCACGCAATTTCAATCATCATATTCCAGTCAAGACTATAGCGTTTAATTTGGAATTATTGGTGAAAGTCCTTGAATTAACTTTATAGAAATTCAAATTCAAGTCCAAAGGAGATCTACGTGGAGATTACCCTTTGAATTAGTCAAATTTGTCAAATATATATTTTGGAGGGAATAATCAAGGGATAGAATAGAGATTGTACTCACATTGAGATTTTATCCAAATATTTTTATTTGTGATAGTTTATTGTGGTTTGATTTTTTAAACACGATAAAATTAGCGCTCACAAATTTTGGCACGCCCGGTGGGATAGTTCTACCCTTCATCTCTTCCCTTCATCAAAGAAGAAAGACATTACATGGATACTCAAGAAAAAGCTATGAAGCCGGTGAATTCCAAACTCGCCATATCAAAGTCTTCAAGCTCAAGTACTAAAGAGTGTTGGTGTTACTACGAGGAACATGTCGAAGAAGCTCAAAGAATCTTCCCAAATGTCTCCTCTCGCTGAGTACGTCGAGAAGAACTTGCACTCACCTAGATATGCAAGCGAAAGTGATGTAAATAAATCTCTTCCGACCTCTTCTCGTTCCATGTCTAGTTACTCCTTCACAACAAATGTGGCTCCGGTTATGGTGACAGATGCTACGACTATAGAGGAACAACTTGCGAGTCTAACGAGAGCCATTGAGGGACTTACAAAGCACGTCCAAGAGCAAGATGCACAAATTGCTAGATTTATCAACAGGGCAGATAATATTGATGCAAGTCATGTCATGGGGAAACAAGTTGAGGCTTTTTATACTAGCTTTATGGAGGTGAAGAAGAAGTAAGTTTTCCTTTCATTTTCCATGCTTTTGGTTGATGCAACTTGAGGCTTTATGGTTGATACTATTTTACCTTTTCATCTATGTTTTGTCAGCATGTAATGCAGACAAATCAAGGAATTAATACATGAAACATGTACAATACTGCACACGAGACTGCTAACGGCTCCGTTAATTATTAGACAGAAAATGCATCTGATGACTAAGCTTGGAAAAAAAAGTTTAACTTGTAGGATGCAATGTGTGAAATTATAACAAATGGGAGTAAATAAAAAGGCCCTAACATACAGGACCAAAATGCGATTTTTCATATTTTTCTCGTTACCTTTCTTTCCCATGAGGTTTTATATGGATGAAATATCTCCAGAAAGGATCGACACAAGTGATTCCTTGAAAAGTTAAAATATAACAATGGCATTAGCATTTAATCTATTTGCATTTCAGGCCAGATATGCTGGAAGACTTTTCATCAAGAGCTATGGCAAGCTAGCGGATATTCTGGAAAAGCTAAATGAACTTATAGGTTATGCTCTTGATGAAGAGATAGAATTCTTTGAGGTTTGTTTTAATATGTGAGTGGAAGAGATAGTATTAGCTTGTCGTTTTCCTACACCTTGGTACCAATCCTAATAGGTTGATGTTAGCGGCAACTTAAATTAAACCCACATATTACTGTTTTCATTAGATGGAGCTATTTTTACATCTACCAAATGCCATGGAGATCAATAGAACTCATATTACATGTAATTTCTTTATAATGCTACTTAAAAATTGCTTTGCATATGGAATATAATCCTTTTTGTATGAAATAAAATGCACATATACATTTTAAATAGTGAAGATATTTTGTGTTTTTGCTTGTTAGGAGATAAAATTTCAGTCCACGATCATGTATGGTTACATTGACAAGAGACATACGTTTAGATCTAACCAGGTATATAGAAATCACAAGCACAAGTATCTTGTGGAGATAACGTTGTATTTTCATGAGTTTCCTTCTTTTTCTATTACATCTAGAGGATGGGGACATTGTTTTCTATCAAAAGTCCCTCCATGCTCAAACTAGGCAGCAACTTCGTTGTCCCAATATTCCATCATTTCTAGAATACTAGCATAACCTCCAAGTTCTTTTCTTTAAATATTAGGTAGATTCATTATATTATAATTACAAGATATATGATCTGCTAGTTCACATGTCAAATTTTATTCTTATTTTGATCGTGTTCGATTGTGTGAACATCATTTGCTTTACTGTCAAATATGATGCATGATGAGACTGAAAACCATCTATAATGTCAGCAATGTTTCCAAGTAGCACCAATATGCATTATGTTTGAAACTTTAGCGAATGGCATTCACACAATCCAACAACATGATCAACATAAGAATGAAACTTGACATATTAACTAGCGGAACTTATATCTTGTAACTATAAGATAATGAATTTACCTATATCTTGGAGGCTATGCTCGTATTTTAGAAACAATGGAACATGAGGGCATCAAAGTTAGTGCCTAGTGTGAGTAGGGAGGGACTTTCGATGGCAAATAATGTCCCATCCTCTAGCTAGATTACAAGGAAAAGAAAAATCATCAAAATACAGTATTTGCCCTCACAAGATACTTTTGTTTGTGATTTTATATACCTTGTTAGATCTAAATGTAAGTCTCTTGTCAATGTCCCCATACATGACAGTTGGCTCAAACATTTCTTCCCCATTTCAAATTTGTATATGCGCATTTTATTTCATACACAAAGAATTATATTCCATATGGACAACAATTTTTATGTACCATTATAAAGATATCCCATGTAACATGAGTTTTGTTTATCTCTGTGGCATTTGACAGATGCAAAAATAACTCCATAATGAAAAGTATTTTATATAAGTTTAATATTAAGTTGCAACTGACATCAATCTATAAGAATTGTTAGCAGGTGTAAGCAAATCTATCTCTTCCACTCATATATTGAAACAAACGTCGAATATCAGTTCTATCTTTGCGTTAGGAGCATAACTTGCAAGTTCATTTAGCTTCTCTAGAACAATGTTGGCTTGCCATAGCTCTTAACAAAATATTTCCCAGCATATTTTGTATGAAATGCAAATAGATTAGAGGTTGACGCCATTCTTTTATCTTAACTTTTTAGAGAATTACTTGTGTTTATCATTTCTCAAGAAATACTCCACGTAGAATCTCAGGGGAAAGAGAAACAAAAAGTACCTTAACTCCCCTTTCTCAGGCTCATAAAGCTTGAAGAACATAATGCGTCACTTTCTTCATCAAGGAGAGGGCCGACATGCAAATCCTAAATCATAGTACAATATAGTAAAACCAATTATGTAAAGAAAGGTGTTAGAAGCGTGTTTACTGCTTACACTTGAAACTATCCAATTACTTGTCCACGCTCTACTTGTAAGAACAAATGCAACTCTTGATAACCCCTTCAAATGGCCAACCTACAATCATATAACAATTTGAATGAGGGTGATGACCAATCATATAATCATATAGTTCAATTGAAAATGCTAAGGTTCTTCAATTTGGTATTTACTAAATAACTCCACAGTGGAAATGGTGTCATTTAAGATAAGGAGCAAGAGCAGAGTCGATCAACAAACCCTAATTAAGCCTTTCCCCTAATGTTTCTATTTGTAAGGTTACCTCTATTTTTAATGTTTACTAGATATAATCACACGCAATTCCCGCGAGTATATATAAAGAAATTTGATATGAGATGATAAGAAAAAAGAATTTTGTTAAAAGAATAAATTATAATTATAAATTATAATAAATATGGAGAAGTAAGGGGAAAGAGAAATGTGGAGTAGTGGGTGGTTATGAGGAAAAACTAATTATAAAATTATTAAAATATTAAAATTACTAATCTAACCAAATAATTTTAAAGAAAAAAAAATAAAGTGAAAGGTAAATTGGGGCAATCTAAAGTTGGTACACTCAAAGGGTTTTCTTTTATAATAGTATAGATATATTTTCATTTTATAGGCATTTTATATATTTAAAAATACATATTTATTTCCATATTACAAAATAAGGAAAAAATTAATTTTAGTCTATACAGAGTGATGATTTTAGTACTGTTGAAATCATTTGTAATTTGGTTCTATATTTAAAGAAGATGCAATTTTAAGAAACTTGGGTCAATTTCACGGAATAATCGCATGTCACTTACACATGGACCAAAATAAATTGGGGATTCCGGAGAAATTGCCCAGAATTATTCTAAATTTAAAAAAAAGTAAATAAATTAAAGAACAAAATTGCATAATATTAATTCACCTTGAAAAATTGCCACCCGTATAATAGGGTTGCAATTTGCATCTTCCCTATAAAATATTTTTGAACTGTGTTCAATGAATATCTCATTTTTTAATTTTGTACAATGATATGATAATTTGAATTATTTATTTACAAAACTACGACTGATAAATGATTTACTAATTTTTTATGTTTTTTGTATATACTAGATCAAATATTACATATTCTTCTATTTACTCTTATACGACTGACAAAATAATAACTAAAATTGCTATAATTATATCCTAGTTATTTGATAATCAGTCTTGTTTTATTGAAACTAATTTTTTATATTATTTAATTCAAAAACACTTTTTTAGATAATCTTCTTTATAATAATGACTAACTCCAAGAATTACTAAATTCATTTTATTTGTGTTCACACTTTATTAATTAAATATGCAGATTACCAAGTTATGTATAAATATTTTTCATAATTTAATGTGTATCTTATACAATTTTGCTAATTATGTTATAACTAATCTATCATATATAACTATAACATATTTATAAAGTTATGATAGTATTGCTTAATATTTTAAAGATATTAACCAGGTCCATGGGGAACAACTCGAAGTGTCCCGAGTCCGAAAGGGACGGGGTTTGAGTTTGCATCCAAGATTTTCTTCGCGGGGCGGGTCTCCAGTTTTGTCAAACTGACCCAGTGACAACCCCATTTTCATCCCTAGCAATTCTTTTTGCATATGCTATTCCGTTTTAGAAAATTTGATCAATCATGAAGCATAAGGTGTTTGCAGTGTAGGACTCCTCTAAGAGTGTAAATGGACGGTTAGGATGATGAGTTCCGTTTTGGTGCTTCCCCCATATCCAAAAAATGTTTGAAGTATACTAGTGCATTAAATTCTCTACCTATCTTTCCCTATTAATCATCTTTAATTTTTGTCGATAGGAACATAGTATAAGGGAAAATTGCATTTTTCGTTCCATACATTTGGCCTTTCACTTTTGATCCTATAGGTTACATAATTATCACTTTTGATTCCATAATTAGCACTTATGCTCTAATGACACATTTTCATTTGAAATTAACGAAAAAGGTCTTGTGGCCGTTAAGTGCATTAGACCAAGAGTATTATTTTTTAAAATTTATGATGGAACCAAAGTGAGAATCACGTAACCAAGGGACCAAAAGTGTAAAGGCACTAATGGCCAAGTGTTTTCACTAAAATATCTTACGGAATGTGACATGGACCAAAAACTGCTTTTTTTGAGAAGTTATAAGACCAAAATTAAAAATCCTGTAACCAAGATTATATTTATTCATTATGAGATATCCAAACAAAATCAAGAAACAAACAAAAATAAAAATAAAAATAAATCAAGGCATAGTAGAAGGCTAAATTAAGTTACCTTCCATGGATACAAGCTTTCTAGTTCCATCACTTCTGGAACAAAATTATCAATTCCTCTTGCAGCCTAAAAAAGTAAAATAAAAAAACTTCACAAATCAAAACCATTTCACATGAAACCAATTGAACACTTGATTGGATCTAACCAATGAGAAAGGAACATAGAAACCTAGAAACTAACCAATAGAAATTTGATTCTACAACTCTTGATAAGTAAAACACAATTAAAAAAAATAAACATACGACGACCACCGTGTAATGTTTGCAAACCAAGAAAGAACTCAGAACTTGAATGACAAGGGAGGAGGGGGTCTATACGCACCTCGTTGTGGTCTGGTGAAGAAAGTGTCAGAGGCATTGAGAAGAATACAGGTAAAGTATTGTATCGAATTTCACTAAAATAAAGGGAATTTGATGGAGCTTGTTATCTGTGTGCTGGAAAAATTGAGAGCGGATTCCAGGCGAGAATGATGGTATGGACACTGAAGAGTTTGGCCAACGTGGGCTTTTAAGGTTTTTCAACCATTTCATATGAAATGGAAAGGAGTCAATGAAAGATAAATTCTTGACTCGAATTAGGAGGAATTTATTACAATATAAATCTTGTACAAAAGTCACAAATTTTCACACAACATCCCAGCATTCTCCCAAAACTATTATTGCCTCCCCTAGGTTGTGTCTTGTGTATAAAATTAGTCATTTTATTAGTTTCAAATGAGAAAAGAAAATTCTTTAATTTTGATGAGTGAAAATACCTTTTGTTAGTCTAATTGAGGTGCGATTTGTGATTTATTATAATTTTATAGATTGAGTTATTTTATTTTTATTTGTTTATATCATATACAAAGTCTCTTTTTCTCAAGCAGCAAAATAATTTAATTAATATTTATTCTTAAGTAAATTTGGGATTTCACATTCTTGAGATTATGATAACGCTACAGTCTAGACTTTCATACTGTTCTTCAATACTGCCAAACTCATAAATTTCCAACTATCACCATAAAAAGATGCACAAAAGGTGGAAAAAGACACATCTGATGCAATATATTCTCCAAGTTTATTGTTGCATCTATATTATTATAAACAACAAACCACAATCACAACTCTCTTAATATTGTGTTTGGTCTTAGTTACGACTGATGAATGATTATTTTTATTTATAAATATGGTTCACAAAAATAGTCAAAGTAAATTGGACCATTTTATATAAAAATGTTATCACTTTGGAGGAGATAGATATCAATAATAATCACATTGACTAATGGATATTTGAAAACATTTGTTCTTTTTGTGGATTGAACAAAATTGTGTGTTTTAATAATCTTAAAAAAGAAAAAAATATTGTCATTAACTTAATCAATTTGAAATGAATAAATTTAATTTGATCTTCTATTTGTCATTCTACTTTCAATTTTCCATTTCCATATTTGCATTCAAAACTAGAAATGGAAACGGATTAATTAACACTATCAAACACAATCTTATTATGAATTTATATTGCCATTGCAAGGAATGCATGTCATCTCTACTTTTGCAATTTTTTGAATCAGTATTACTGAATTCTAGTAAATACATTGGGTAGGGACCATGAAAAGATTCTGACACATCGAGCAACAGTTAATGACATGATTCTCAGGTTCCCATCCAATGTTTTTCAACCAAAAACAACAAATTCAACACTAAACCTACAACTCAAATGGAAAAAGAAGAAACAAGCAAATTGATATCAACCGAATAATGAAATTATAGTATAATCGCTAATAATAAATATGATGGTAAATAATATATTTGGTCCTTTAAGTTTTTGTTTAAAATTACTTTAGTCCCTTAAGTTCATTTCTTGACTTTTGCATCTTTGTACTTTAGTTTGTCTCTCAGTTTGGTACCTCTGACCATTTTTTCAAGGAAAATATTGTTGGATTTTGATTCTCTGGTGGGTAAAATAGTTAATAAATTTACTTTTATCACTTTAGTCCCCTTAAGTTCGTAAAATTATCAAATTAATCCTTTTTTACCCCAAAAAAATAACTCTTTTTTATTTTTTTTCTAATTTATTGTAGTTTTCTTATGGGAATAGTGAAAACTTGAACTCTGGTGAACATAAGAATAATATATTGTTAATTTAAAATAAAACAGTCTCTTTTTTTTAGTAGTTAAAAAAAGAAAAAATTATGAATAAATTTTATAAAACTTATCTAATATGTGGAAAATTAGATGAAGAAAACCTAAGTTAAAGATAAGTTTAAAAAAGTTAATCATAACATATTTATTATATGAAATTCATTTGAAGAGGTTTTCTAAAGGGTAAATTGCAGACACCCCCTAATGTATGGGGTCATTTGAACTTTGCCCTCCAACTTTTTTTTTAACACTTCACCATCCAACCTTTTGATTTTGTTGCACTTTGCACTTTTCGAGGAATAATGATGGAATATTCCATCCACGTATGGAATCATTTGCACTTTGTCCCCTGCTTTCTACAATAGGGAAAAATAAAGGAAAAAAATTATTTATTTTTATCGGCGCCACCATCAACCAAAAAACTTGAACACAAATATAAAATTGACATAACATTACAAATATTGAAAAAACTCAAATGAGAAAACAAAAAATACTCACCGACCCAAATGAAGAGATTGAACTTCAACAATACAAATGAAAAAATCACGCAAGAGTGTAATTTCACAATAAAATCAAATACAGTACTATTGCATAAAAAGAGAAAAAATCAAACCAAAAAATAAAGTGAAAAAATCATGTATTTCTCTTGGCGCCACCATCAACCAAAAAACTTCAACACAAATATAAATCGACAAAACATTACAAAGATTGAAAAAACCCAAATGAGAAAATAAAAAAAAAATCACCGATCCAAATTAAGAGATTGAATTTCAACAACCCAAATGAAAATATCACAAAAGAGTGTAATTTCACAATAAATTCAAATACACTACTATTGTATAAAAAGAGAAAAAATCAAACCAAAAAATAAAGGGAAAATAATCGTGTATTTCTATCGGCGCCACCATCAAGCACATCAATTGTTTGTGAATTGAAGTTTAAAATTTTCTTATTCGGTTTAGGGGTTTCACACACCTGATATTGCAGAAAGTTGGGAGGCAAAGTGCAAGTGATTCCATATGCTGAGGGGCAAAGTGCAAATAACTCTATAGGTGGACGGAATATTCCATCACTATTCCCCGAAAAGTGCAAATTGTAACAAAATCAAAAAGTTGAGCGGTGAAGTGTAAAAAAAAAAACGGTTGAGGGGCAAAGTGCAAATGATCCCATACATTGGGGAGATGTCTGCATTTAACACTTTTCTAAATATACAATCCCACTTAAAATGAGTGTTATGTATATTTGAAATCCACAAATAATTTTAATTAAAAAAATACATTCCACCAAAAAAATTTCAAAATTGTAGCTGTTAATATTTAATAACATTGCTAAGATTTTATTTATTAGACATATCTTTAACTCCTAAGATTAAAGAACCAACTTATATTTTTTTATTACAATTTTAGATTAGATAGGTTTATAAATTTATTTATAATTTTGATATTTTTGTCACTTCTTAATATGAAAAGAAAAAATAAACTATTTTATTTAAATTAAGCAATATGTTAAAATTATGTTCATAAGAGTTCAAAATTTTCATTTTTCATACAAGATAATTACATCATACCACATATAAATATGAAAAAATGGTTTTCTTTCTAAAAAAATGACTAATTTGATAATTTTACAAACTTAAAAGACTAAAGTGATAAAATTGAACTTAAATTTACTATTTTAACCTCCAAAAAGTCAAACTCTGATCACATTTTTACCGAAAATGGCTAGTCGAATCAAATTGAGAAGAAACCAAAGTAATTTTAAACAAAAACTTAAGAGACCAAATACAGCATTTACCCTAAATGTGAAGATTTTTTAAACAAAATACTACATCAGGCATTACTCGCATCATACTTAATGGTTATTTCCATTTCCTTATCAACCCTTTTAATAAAGGTGAGGATTTTTCAAACAAGATACCCCATCAATCATGACTTACCTCCAATTAAAATCGATCTATACATTTTCCTATTTTATTGACCAATATGCATCAACTCAAATATTTAACAGAACAATGTATTATATATTTTTCTCCGATCTTTTTCTAAAATTCCTCCTCAACTCCCCACCCAACAAAAAAAAAAGAATAAAAAATTAATTGTCACCAACTAGAGAATGAAATGATAATATTATCCATAATAACATATGTGATAAAACAATATGCCACATTAATCAATGAGTAAGGTCTTGCCTTACTTAAGCCCATTAAAAAATAAACTAGACTTGGGCCCCATGCATATTATTACACCCAAGACTATACCCATTAGAAAATATAGATAGAAAATATGGATCACTACCCATCAATTATCACGAGTCATATATACCAAAGTGGAATCTAAGAATAATGTTTCTATTTTTTTTTTTCCAAATTCAAGTCAATGCAAGCAAAAAATATGATTAAAGTATAAATGAGTTAGGTTGAGAGTGGAATTACTCGTTTGATGTGTACAAATAAAAAAATAGAATTAAAATAAACTGTAAATAAGCCAATAAAGTTTTTCTTTCAGCCAAATTAGCTTTCCCGCTAGGAGAACTCACAATTTAAATCACAATTTAAGAGACTAAAGTGAGAAAAGTAGACTTATATTAACTATTTTTCCCTTTAAAAAATAGAAATCATTTTGATCAAAAACAGTCAACGAATCAAATTGAGACAAAAATTAAAATTTAGGGATGCTAAATTCAAGAAAACGAACATAAAGAATTAAAGTAATTCTAAATATAAACGTGAGGAGCTAGTTATACTATTTATCCTAAATTAATTGTGATATAAATATTATTCATATGATAGCATAATAATAACTTAGTTAGTCATATTAATATGAAATAGGAAAGAACAATTTTATATATGATATTCTTAATGTCGGGGGTGGGGGTGGGGGGGGTGGAAGTTAATACAACCAATAGAGTACAAAGAAGCAAAATAAATTTAGTTGTTATTATTATCTATACTTTATTATTAAGTGAGAGCATCACTTTGGTGTCTCATTTTTTTGGTCTGTTAATTTATAGTATTTTTAATATTTAATTCAATTAATTAATTTATTTTTTAAATTCCCTAGCTCCCACTCTTCCCCAAACCACTTTTCTAAACCCTCACATCTTTTCATATATTCTAAGGTCCTTTTTTATCTCTATATTATTTTAAATTGTAAGATCATTCCTTGTTGAGAATTTTTTGTTATAATAAAATACAATCCATCACATCTTTTTATTATAAAATACAATGTAATTTTGTTAAATAAAAAGCCATCATAAATATTCTAATCCAGATACATTTTTATCTTTTCATACATTTTCTTACAAAAAAATATCATTACATATTCGAATCCATCAACAATTTCATTCTATTCCATCTTTTTTGTATGAAAATCGATCACAAAACATATCAATCTAAACATATTTTATTTCTCAAAAAGTTAATAGAAAAATAAAAATATATTTAAATATACTGAAAAAAAATATTGCCAGGTGGTGCCCAGTGGTGGAGCACTGGCAAGCTTGCCTCTAGAAAGAAATTCTCAAGGTCTCCGAGTTGTGGGGAGAGCCTTAGTACCAAAAAGGGTTGTCCACTAGAATTTTCAATTGTATCCGTAAATTTGTTGTCTTCGTTATAAAATTGGATTGGCTTATTGATTGAGAGAAAATGTGTTGATGGTTGTGTTTAATTGCAAAGACTAAAGCGAACAAAAGATCGACAAAAAGAAATAAGCTAGTGAAGTAATCAAGAGTTGCATAATGAAGAAGAAGAAGACAGTGAACCTAAAATTTACAACATTGTCAATGTGTCACCCTCTTAGTTGTTTTTCACACTTGTCCCTTAATTTTAAATTCTGAACTGGGCAAATGATTTATCGGGCGTATTTGGGCATACCGCACTACTCCAATGAATTTTATGGGCCAAACCCCATTTTGCATGGTATACAGGTCAGGAGAAATAATTCTTGTGGAGATAGGTAAGAAACCAACAAGAGTATATACGTGTGATTCCGCAGAAAATGAAAAGCAATGTGAAATGGATTTTATGCTATTAACTAAGAAGCTAGAACTAACATGTGTAAAGATTCTAAGGTACAAGAAACAGATGAAGAAAATGGATAATAAATTGGTGAACCACAAGGCTTTCCAGGTGGGAGACTTAGTTTTTTAAAAGACTTGAAGCTTCCAAAAATATTAGAAAATTTGACCCAAACTGGGAAGGTCCCTTCAAGGTGATTAACTTGTCCAAGAATGGAGCATACAACCTGCAACATGTATCATGGAAATATCTCCCCCGACCATGGAATGCTTACAATTCTAGAAGATTTTATTCATTGCCTTTTACATGTTGAAAAGTTGTATGCAGAAACAAGTTGTCTATACATTATTCTCCAAGTAAAAAAAAGTCTGAAAAAGACCTCGAAATTGACAAGTTAAAAAGAGACCTCAAATCTTAAAGGTCTGAAAATGACCTCCAATCTTGAATGTATGAAATCAGACCTCTAATCTTAATGGTTTGAAAAAAGACCTCCATTTTTTAATGTTTGAAAAAGATGATCCCTCAAACACATAAGGGTCTAAAAAGACCTCCAATCTTAAATGGCTAAAAAAGTCAAGGGTTTGAAAAAGACTCCAATCATAAAGGTCTAAAGAATACGGTGTCTGACAAACACAAGTATCTAAAAAAGACCTTCAATATTAAATGTCTAAAAAAGAAAATGGTTCGAAAAAGATATCCATCGTTAAATGTCATCTAAAGAGAAGGTATGCGAAAAACCTCACACACTTTGAAGATCCATAAAAGACCTGCGAACTTAAAATATTTTTGTTAGAGATCTGCACTTGGTTCTTCAAGGATTATCATTTAGATTCCAGCCGCCCCCCCCCCCCCCCCCCCCCGCAGGCATTGCAGCACGTCATTCTTTTCCTTTGGGGGTGGGGGGGAATGGGATCAGAAATATGAACAACTTGTTAAGCAACATCTTGGATGGGGTGTCAAGAAGGAACCCTTCTTGAGGAGAAGGAGCAATCCCTCTAACCAGAGTCCCAACAGCTATTCGTACCTCTTCATCATTAGCAAGTTGAAATTCTTTCATGAGTTGGAACAGATCCATGGGTGGTGGTGGGAGGAGAGAATAAAACTCATCTTTGGAAGGAACATGTATTACTTTGGTATCGTCAGGATAATATGTTAGATGCTCATTCTTCCCCAGGTCTAGCTAGAAGATATTAAAACCTTCCTTTAATCCTGCCAAAGGCTAAATCTGGGCCAAACATTTGTATATGCCTTCAACAACTCATCAATGACCTTGACATCAATGATAGCTTCAAAGATTAGAGAGACTCCACAACATTTCTAGCTCCAAGCTCTACTTCACACCGATGCGGTTAAATTAACCTTTTGCACTGTTCGGTAACATAAAACGGCCCCAGCTTCTGCTTCAACCCATCAGATGGGTGGTTTCAATGTTATCTTTGCAAGACTCTAATGGTTTATTATACTTCACTTGAGTGTTATAAGCTCATTTGCCATTTGTTTCCAATTAGCTAAGATTTGGGGTGGCAAATGGGCGAGTCGGGTCGGCTTAGGGTTGGGTCCAAAATGGGTTGGATCCCAAATGGGTCTAAATATACTAGTAAAAAATGGATTGGGTTGAAAATGGGTTGGGTCAAGTTAGTATAATCTATTTTATCTAATTTGAATTTAAAGATTTTAAAATTCCACACAACAAGAAAAAAAAAAAAAGGACAATATTTGAAACTATTGAAGAAGGTAATTAGTAATTGTAATGTAATATGACTAAATTTGTATCACACGTCATTTCTGTCTAATGACAATGTATATTAAAATACATTTCTTAAATCATAAAGTAAAAAAGTCTACCAAATATCTAATAAAATATTATATTTTATCAAAATAATTCATAACATTTTGAATGTTTATCTTGAATGAACACCAAATTGTGTAGTCAAATTCTCTATATTTGTTATGACACAATTTTCATTATCTTCATTATCAACCAAATTCTCTATGTTGTTGTGTGTGTGTGTGTGTGTGTGTGTGTGGGGGGGGGGGGGGGGGGGGAAGAGGGTTGTTTGTGAGAGAGAGATGTGAGAGGGGGGAAGAGGGTTGTTTGTGAGAGAGAGATGTGAGAGTGTATATATGAAGAAAAAGATTGTGACTATGTTTGTGTGTGTTTGTGAGAGAGAGAAAGTGAGAAAGAAAGAGAATAACACGGATATGTGTGAAAAAGAGATGTGAGAGTGTGTTAGCGTTGTTTAATTTGGTTAATCGAATAGAACCAAAAGTTTGTTTAACCAAAATTTCGGCGTAACGAATACCGAATTGAAATATTTTGTTTGGTTTGTAATAATCGAATCTATTTCGGTTTAGTTCGGTTTTTTACCTAATTAACCGAAAATTTAAATAAAATACACTGTTAATTTATTTGTTATAAATTATTAATAATTATAGTAATTAAGTATGTATTAATCATAAAATTATTATTCTGATTATGTTTATATATTCATAATATAATATATTTATATACATATATATTTTAAAATTCGATATTCGATTCAGTTCAGTTAACTAGTAAAAACAAAAATCGAACCGAATAATCAAAATTTATAGAAAAATTGAAAATCAAACTGAAATTTTTATTCGGCCAATTTTCGATCGGTTAACAGAAAATTGCACACACCTAGTATATGTATCTATACTTTATTATTAAGGGAGAGCACCTCTTTGATTTTTCTCCCTTTTTGTCTGTTTTTTCATCATTATATTTATTCATCTCATAACTTTCCACTCCCCACTACCTTTTATGTTTATTTATTTTTTTTTCATGAATTTATTCTTGACACTATTTTGTTATAAATTTAGGATTAATTTATCAATTTTTATATATTCTATTAAATAATAACTATTTTAAAATAGTACTATAAAATTTACACATAGATAGTGTGTGCCACAAATACTAGTAGTAAGAAAAATAGTTGACTTGTGAGAGTGCTTGTGTGTATGAGATGTGTGAGTGTGTGTGTATATGAAGAGAGAGGAAATGATGGTTGGTTTAGCTTTTTCTATTTTAGTCTATAGGTTGTACCCATTGAAACCCATATTAGACACAAATTGGACTCATTTTCAACCAATATCAACCCATATTCAACCAATATCTAACTCGTATAAAATATAATTTTTTTAACTCTAACCCATATAAACCCATTTTAAAATATAAACTAACCCAACCCAACCCAAAACTAGTTGGGTTTGGTTGAAACCCATGGGTCATAACCCATCTTGACAAACCCAAGCCAGAATGAACTCCCTATCTTTCTCCCACTCCTCTTTCTACTTAGCTATTGATTCCCGATAACTCCAGTTCTCAGCGAACAATGTCTTATATCTCTCGCAATTCTTATCTGTTATAAGAAGCAAATCGAGTGTGAGCTTTGGCATGTTCCGATACAACATCAAGGTTAGCAATCCAATGGGTCAGCCTTCAAAAGGATAAATTGCATAAAATCTCTCTATATTTTTAAAATTTAGCTAAAAATCTCCCATGTTAAAAAAATAGGCATAAAAACCCTTGTGTTTTTAAAATATTGCATACTTTTGCTGAATTGACCATTATACCCTTCTTATAACCATTGATCTTCAATTGTAAAAGATGAACGGTCCAGATTTGAAGTAATGTAAATATATTTTTTATTTATATCTATTTATATATACACTATATATATATATATATATATATATATATATATATATATATATGTTTTTGCGGTGACGACGAGGGCAATGTCGGGCGACCTCACATTGCCCTCGTTCCGCCGCGCCCTTTTGGAAGGGGCAGTGGCCAAATTCAAGCAACGTTGCTTTATCATCAGGCGCCATGGCCGGCGATGGAGGAGAAGAAGAAAAAGAATATTGTTTTAAAAAAATAATGTTTTTTAAATAATATTTGTATAAATAATATAATTTATAATAATTAATATAATTTGTTAGTATTTTGGTATTCGATTAGTAAATTTTATAAAAAAATAAAATTTCTTTGAATATATTTCAATTAATAATAATTTAATTCAGTTAATGATATATAATTATTATAGGTGATTTTTATATTTTATATGAATTTTTAGTTTAAAAATAATTTGAGAATATTAAACTTGTATTGTGTGTTTTAAATTAAAAACTTGAATTTTTAAGAGTTTTATATACTATTTATTTTTTTATATCTAAATTAATGTATTTCATATTAAATATCCATTATTGTAATATATTTGAAATCAATAAATAATTTAAAGTAATTAAATATGTAATAATATATATAAATAAAATAATATAAGTAGATCAATTTAAATTTTAAATGAATTTAGATATGAAAGAAAAGGGCAAAATGGACATTTACATACTTAAAGAAATCATCAAAAGGTAAAAAATGAAGCCCACTCGCACAAAAGACGAGTGTTAGCCACTCTCCGTTTGTTTTTAACTGAAATGGGGTTTTTTTCCTATTAAATTAACACAGGGGGATTTCACGCTATTTCACCAAAACATAAGGTGGTGTTATGCAATTTACCACCTTTAAAACATAGGTTTAGTTAAAAAGACAAAGGTATCTATTGCACGATAGTTACACAAAATAAATGTATAGCGACACGAGCCTTCATTTGGGAACCGAACTCATCGCCAGCTTCAGTTGGTCAAAGGGGAGAATAGTGCCTTTATGCAAATGGAAGAGACTCCATTAGTGAGGGATGTGAGAACAAAGGAATTTTCGCATACATCCTAGTAGGGGCAAAGAATTGGACCAAATTTTGGTTCTTCGACAACCAATCCTTTAGAAGACAAGCAAGCCGTGTAGGGAGCGGCTTGGCCTGGAAAGCGAGCCGGAAGCACAAAAAAACGAAAATATATGATTTAAGCATCCAAATAAATCTTGATCAAGGGGCGTGCCCTTGATCTATTTCAGATGTTTGGTGTTATTTTTTGGCCAGTCTAGGGCATGGAATCGGGCGTCGGTTCCCATATTTGATTAGGCAACTACGTTTAAAACTCGAGATTCGTTTGCTCTACTGATTATCGTATGAAATCTCTTCCACATGATCAATCTCTATGGCCACAGACTTGAAGAGTCCAAACCATCTTAGAGCGTATAGGAGATCACGCTGTCACATACTAACAGGGACAAATTTTATCTTGAAATCCACCATCCTTACTACATACTCTGACTGCACTGGACAAAACTTATGATGATCATATCTTGAGCTATAGTAACCGCTCGCCATATCCGTGATACAATCTTCGTATGCACACGACTATCATAATTCCTCATGTCCGAGGATTAATTCTTTACTATTAAAATTGAGAATCCCAATCATACCGACCATGCCTTAAGATGGTTCTATATGAAAATTTCCCGCGAGTCAATTCAATCAGTCGACTATCTTGCCGACTAACCCATTAAAACTACACGGACGATCTACATCTCCTACCGACGGAGCACGACTGCAGTAATTAGTGCCAGTCTCTACAAGACTCTAGATGCCCTATCTCGGGGTCCTCTACTTGAAATGTTTCAGACCGACCCTATAAAGTTGGTTTCATGGCTGCAAAACTTATACGCAACCCAACTCCATGGGTTTAACCTTTCGGTCTGTGGGAATTTTGTTATGACATTAAAACCTCATTAAATATTAGTGGTAAGCACACACTGCCAACTTGATAAATTCTTACCATATTCATCAATTTAATAATTTTGATACAGATTGGTGAGTGTCAAATAGCCAATTCAATTGGTTTTTGGTCAACCATTCCAACAAGTCGTTCTCATTTCGGCAACAATTTTCTCATTCATTTTCAATGTCTTTTTTCATTGCATTATACGTTTTTTGAGGGACAGAGAGGAACCCTTTCTCAAGTTTGGCTAGCTTGATGGGATTAATTGATTCATCAACTGTCCCTTTGCCTTTACAAAGCCCACCTTTAGACTGTTTGGCAAATTTCTACATTACAACCCTTTGTTTAAGATAGGTGATATATGGAGATACTTTTGCAACGGGAGTAGGAATTACCTCCCATCTTCCTCCTCCTCGGACTTATCCAACCTATTCAGTTTACTTTTGCAACAAGGAGCAATAGTAGCACCTGCTCATTGGTTATCCCCTGAGTTTATATCGATAAGGACAACAAAAGTCACAGGCTCACCTCTAGACCTTGTGGTTCGAGTAGCTGAGAAGGAGCTCCCCTTGTCCAAATGGCAGGACGATGTGGGGCTAAGGAGACACCGCTAGAATGAGAAGCATCAACGGCAGTAACAGTATAACAATGGGGAGCATTAAAGACTCCCCTTGTATATTTATTAGCCATGCATGCATATATAGCCTTTAAAGCCATGACTATTTTTGTTGCAAAAAATTCAAGAATACATATCAACAGAGATACAAGATTAACTAATATCAACGGAGCCAATAGGCGTGTGGTCAGCACACAGTCATTGCTCATGTTGGTGTGGGACCCATGCCCCAATTGGCACATGGCCAAAGATGACTTAGCTTCCTCTCTCCGGTGTCTACAACCAGTTTCTAGGGACATCGCCGGCCGAATTCTGGCAAAAATTTCAAACAATCATTTCTCATTCATTTAAAATCCGTTATCAATTATTCACACACCATTTCGAACCTCTTTTCATGATCTACGACATAGCACAATAATATTTTGACAAAAACAGTAAAATCAGCTCCTAGATTCTGGTTAAAGAAAACTAGAATTGAAATTAGGGCTTGACTTTCCTAACAAACCACTCTTCCGATTTTCATCAAATTTTAACCAAATGATCTACGTTTGAGATCTGGATATCGTAAACAATCAACAAATAATCCATGATTTCATAACAACAATGAAGTTTGCAGAAAATTCAAGCAAATAAACTTTCATGATTATTCAGGCAATTCTAGCGAAGCTAAGCCATAACAGCTCTAATACCACTGTTGGAAAATAAAAATGGGTAATCCATAAATAAACAATCTCGCATATGATAAATGATATATGTGCATGTAATTAATCAATTAACACACTGGCACATAATTATGATTCGAATTAACCTTTAGCAACGGAAGTAGGTTGATCCACGTATCCGAAATTGACTCGTCTACAAGCCATGCCTTGATTGGATCACGAACACATGAATTCTCTCATTTTCTTGAATATCATCCCACGAACATCTTTAAGATTGTCACACGTTGGATCTTGCTTCAAATCTTGTGTAAACCACAAATATACCTTGCTCACCTTGGTAGATTACTACTAATGTAACCCACTAATTTACACACTTCAAATTCAAAGAGTCTACGATGATGCTCCACGGAAGAACGTAGCGAGGGCGATGGCACAACGGGCGATGCCGTCGCCCTCGACCTCTAGGCAACCGACATCTTTAAGATTACCACAAGGTGTCTCTGTTGCCCACCGTCGCCAATCTGCGGGGGGCAGTAGGGGGTTTGGGGTAGGCGGGGCTGGGAGAGTAGGTGGGGTGGGCGGATTTGATTATTATTTTTTAAATAATAATTTTTATTTTTATAAATTATCATTATTTTTAAATTAGAATTATAATAATTAGAATTATTTTATTTTTATTATAATAATTTAATATTTATAAATTATAATAATTCATATAATATAATCACATCTCAAGTAATGTAGGTTTGAAAACTCCAAAATTTATCCAATTAGCATGCCATATATTTTTTTCGGTTAAAAATTAAAATTTCGGCTACCGAATGACTAAAATTTATCAATTGTGAGACTTAATGGAGTTACAAAAAATAAACATAATTATCTGACTGTAATCAATATTGTGCATATTTAATTTTTTTCAATATGAAATTTTAATTTTTATATATTGTAAATATATTATAAGTATATTTTAATAGGACTAATTTGACCAGATTCACTAAGAAGGACATTTAGTCATTGTTTCTAAAAACAGGCTCAGGTTGACCAAAAGGTGATGTGAGTCATTATTCATAACATATGGGTAACTTTTTATATTAAAACTTTTATAGGAGTTTTTTTTTATATTTTTCTATATCACAGGGGTCAAAATAAATTTAACTCAAATTTAAAGGGTTAAATACATTCACCCTATAGTTTGAATAAATTTTAAGGAAAGTTTGTGCAATTTATGAAGAAGGATAAATTTTATAAAAAGTGTTTAGAGTTTTTTAACAAGCTTTGGAGTTAGGAGAGGTAAATATAATTTTTTAAACAAAAGGATCTAAGTGTGATTAGATAAATTTTTTTTGGAGAGAACAATATAATTATATCCCTTTTTAAAATATTAAAAAACTTATTTTCTAAAAAAAAACATGAATTCCGTAACATAGCGAAAAACGTATTTAGGTCCTTTAATTTTGTCCATAATTCATTTTGGTCCATTAAGTATATGAAATCCAATGCCACTCGGAAGCTGTAGTTTCCATGCTTCAGTACTCGGTTTTCGGCAACGGAATGGACACTGTGGATTGTTTCTTTGTCTTCCAAGAAATGGGTGCATCACTAAGGAATATACAAAACCAGTTAAAGGGTGTTGAGTCTCCATACATGAGGCCCAATCAGTGTCACAGATAGCTTTGAGCTGAATAGAGTTGAAAGTTGGAAAAAAAAATCTCTCTCAAGAGACAACCTTTGAGATACTTAACGATATGTAGAGCAGCTGACCAATGCGCCTCGCATGATGTGATAAATATGAACTCAATTGTGAATAAAATGAGAAATGTCAGGCCAAGTAAATCTAATATTAAACAAATGGTCCACAAGCATCAGGTTGCTGCAATTGAGCTCCACAGTCAATAAAAATTTTAAGCCCTTGTGGAAATGGTGTGGAGACTACCTTAGCATTAAGTAACCCGGTATCTTTGATAAAATAAAGTGTGTACTTTGTTTGGGCAAGATACGTTCCTGAGGTACTTCTTCCTGTTTCAAAGCCCATAAAATATGCATCACCTATGTCTTTAATGGTAAACAGCTCATGAAGATAAGTTTTCATGCCCTGTATTGCAGACATAGAAGGCCTTGTGATGAGTATATCATCAACATACACCAAGAAATAGTTGTCCAACATTAGTATGCAAGCTGAAAAGCAGTGGTCATGAGTCGATTGAGGTAATCCATAAGCCTCTAACTTATGTGTGAACTCCAAATTCCATTATCGTGAAGCCTGTTTCAAACCATATAAGGAGCGTTCCAGTTTACATAAGAGACTGAGTTCCACATCATAGCAGTCTTGTGGAACTATATACAGGTCCTCGTCCAAATACCCGTGCAAAAAAGCGTTATTGATGTCAAGTTGTTGAATGGGCCAAGGATAGCTTGCAGAATCTCCAAAAAAATATGCACGTTTACAACCTTTGCAACAATAGATAAACTCTCCGTATAATCAATTCCTTCGACTTCATTGTTGCGTTTTGGAACCAAGTGAACCTTGTATCATTCCACCCTCCCATCCGCCTTAAGCATGGTCTTAAACACCGATTTGCAGCTAATAGGTTCTTTACCAACAAGCAACGGTGTGAGCTTCCAAGTGCAATTATTCTTTAGGGCCTGAATCTCTTGTCCCGTAGCTTCCCTCCATTCGGAAGGTTGAACAGCCTCCAGATAAGACCTACGCTCTTGCAAAATTGATAAAGAAGCAACAAACGACATATATGCAGCATTACTATAATGCAGGATGGAAGAATGTTGATGACACAGAAAGTCTTCCAACAAACTAGGCTTTTGAGTATTCCTAGCTAACTTTCTAATTGGTAGACGAACAACAACAGAAGGAAAATTTTTAGTCGTAGTAGAAGGAGAAGTGATAGAATAGAGGAATTAGTAGGCTATTCAATAGGAAGAAATAGTGCTGCTGGAGGAGCAGAAGCTGGAGGACAAGGATTATAATATAAATTGTCAATGTGTGAAGGAACATTAGGCAAAGGACAAGAAGAGGAAGGCTTAGATATTGTAGCATAAGAATATTATTTTTCGTGCAAATAACATCCCATGATGTGAAAGTTTGGTTTGTGGTCAAGTCATAGAACCTATAGCCTTTTTGATGCATAGTATACGCAGGAAAGACATACTTGGAAGCTCATTTCTGGAATTTTGATTTATGAGAGTCAAGATTGCTTACAAAGCAAAGGCAACAAAAAATGCAAAGATGATCATAAGTAGGGGGAGTCCCATAAAACATTTCATAAGGTGTCTTCTAGCCTAGTTCATGAGAGGGAGTTATGTTAATTACATACGTGGTTGTAAGAATAGCGTCACCCCAAAATTTTGTAGGAAGGGTAGCTTGAAATAGATGAGCTATAGCGACATTAAGAAGATGTCGATGCTTACGTTCAACCCTCCCATTGTGGAGTATAAGTACAAGAAGTTTGGTGTATGATGCCCGATTTTTGGAATACAGACACTACAAAAAAAGGCTTTGTAGGGACGGAATTTCTGACGGAGTTTCCGACAAAATTTTATCGCTAATAAGAGTTCCGACGAAATTTCCGATGATTTTCGGACCAACACAAGACCGTCTGAAAAAGGCACTTCGGAAAATATTTCCGACGATATTTCCGACAAAATGAATATCCGTCAGAATATTTGTGACGGTTTTGCGACGTTTTGTTATTGTCGTCGGAAAATTCGTCCACGGGACGAAAAATTAATATTTTATTTGGGAAGGATTTTGGGATGAATTTTGGGACAACAAATAAAAAATTTCGACGAATTTCTTTCTAGAATTTTTTTATATTGTCGTCGGAAAGTTTGTCGGTAAATTAGTCAGAAAAATTGTTACTTATATTTTATCGTCGGAAATAGTTTCGAAAATCGTCCCAATGATTTTGAAAATTGCAATGAATTTGAATTGGAATTCGGGACCGAATATATCATAATTTATGTTCTAAAATTGTTCTGACGTAATTTGCAATACCTATCATCACAAAATTCGTCCAAAATATAAATTATGTTTTAATATTTTATAAAAGGTAAAATTTTGAGAATCATATTTTTTTCCAATAAAGTATACTTAATTAAAAAAGTAAATAGTATTGTTTTACAAACCGCATAATTAAAAATTAATTAAAATCCTAATCTAATGCTTCTAGCTCTCAGGGTCAGAAGCATCCTCGTCTGCCGGTTGCACTGCTCCCCGTAAGAGACACGCTCCTCAAGTAGCTTTCGATAAGTTTCCTGAAAATAATTTGATAAAATTTATTAATCAACAAATAATAAAACATATTAGTAAATAACTAAAATAGATTTGTAAAAATGATACCATTCAAAGTACTATAAACATGTATGATTTTTTGTCAAAGCAACACACCTGAGTAGGAAATCGTGATTCGCCCGGGTTTTTCTTGTCCTCCCAAGCAGAGGGGTCAATATTAGTGCGTCAAAGCTTGCAGCCTAAAAGAAAACTAAAGCATATGTCAGTTTTGACTACAATAATCATAAAACATCCCAAATTCACACATAATCCGAGTTTCATTAATCATTTGTCAACTAAAATTTATGGACAAAGAAATACACATTTGGAAGCAATCCACAAACTTTAGACTATAGACAAGTCCCAAAATTGAGAAGGAGCCTACACATACATTAAATTATTTACATCTCATATATAATGCCCAACACCCAAACATCAAGTAAGTATATATACATCTATCTTTACAGAGACGCATATATATTGATGCTAATTCTTCCAACTTATATACACCCAACAACCTAAAACAATCTAATTATATGACATAGAAGATTGTGGAGTTGTTTGGTAGAGAATAGAGATAGATCTCAAAAAAAAGAATTAACGCATATATATTAATTACACCAAAAGCAAAAAGGACTACTCAACATCTATATATCTTTTACTTGTTAAATTAGTTTACTTGAATGTTTTAAGTAAAGAGTTAACCGAGCTAAATTAATTACTTGAATATTTTAAATTAAGAGTTAAATTAATTTATTTTAAGGTTTAAAATTGAGCTTAACTAAGTTAAATTAGTTTACTTGAAGGTTTTAAATTAAGTGTCTACTAAGTTAAATTAGTTTATTTGAAAGATTCAAATTAAGACTTAACTAAGTGATATTAGTTTAGTTGAAGGTTTTAAGTTAAGAGCTAACCAAGTTAAGTTGCTTGAATGTTTTAAGTTAAAAGTTAATATGAATCCTAATCTATAAACATAACAACAACACTCATCCAACCTCACCAATACTATCATTATGCCCATCCACCTCAATATATCAAACATATATATACTAAAATGCAAAAATTATAAGAAATCAATACACCAAATAACTTAATATACCAATAAATCAATGTACCAACAAATCAAACAAATCAATACAATAAATAACTTAATATACCAACAAATCAATAAACCAATAAACTCAATATACCAAACAACTCATATTATACAAAAATTGGTAAAAATTAAACAAATACCTCCACAAAAATTGATAAAGAGAAAATAAATACCTGGAAGATGACGGCATGGAATATAAAAATCTGTAAAAATAAACAAAAATTCATAATAAAAATCTGTAATGAACCATAAAACCTAAAGTTCATAAATAACATTTTAAAATCTGTAAAAATAAACAAATATCGTAAAAAAACTATAACATAAATCTATTCGCGGATCGACAAAGGCGGCACTAAGACGGCAGCGGCGAGTCGACGGCGACTGAGACGAAGAGGAGAGGAGAAACAAAAAAGAAAAAGAGAAGAGAAAAAGAGAAAGAGAAAGATAAAAACAAACCATAAACAGCGACGGTCAGCGAGCACGGGCGGCGGTTGGCGGACGCGGTGGCTCGTGTGGCGGCGGGTGTGGAAGAGAAGAGGGGGAGAAGGAAATGGAGGAGGGAGAAATGTAGAGAGAAAAAAAAAAAAAAAAAAAGAAGAGGTGGACTGGTCAAATTGGGAAAAGGGAGGGAAGAGAGAGAAAAAATGATGAGAAGGAAAAGAGAGGGAAAATGAAAAATTATGGAAAACATTTTCCGACTGAATTTTGACGGCTTTTCGTTCCAAAACAGTCGGAAAATATTTTTTAATTTATTTAAAAAAACAATAAAAATCAAAATAATTATGTTTAGGACCCCTAATAATTCATCATTAATTAATAAATTGTTATTAAAACGCAATTGAATATAATATAAAAAATAATTATTATTTTTTCATGTTTACAAAACAAGAATATGAAAATTAAATGTTATAACTTACAAGTATGTTGCTATAATCAACCATCGTTACACTACATAATTCAATCGAACCATCCGATTTGAAATCCAACGTTAGATACAATCATTTAGATCCCATATTGCTTTTCTTTAAGTTTCACATAAATCCGCCTTGCCGATGTAGATATATCGTATTTAAAAAATTATGTTACTTTTTTAGGATGAATACAAAGAATATTTTCCGACTGAGTTTCTGACTGATTTCCGACACAACTTGTGAATCAGTTCCAAAAGAGTCGGAAAATATTTTTTTTAATTTATTTCAAAAAACCAATAAAAATCAAAATAATTATGTTTAGGACCCCTAATAATTCATCATTAAATAATAAATTGTTTTTACAACGGAATTGAATAGAATATCAAAAATAATAATTTTTTTTTCATATTTACAAAACAAGAATATGAAAATTAAATGTTAGAACTTACAAGTATGTTGCCATAATCAACCATCGTTACACTACATAATTCAATTGAACCATCCGATTTGAAATCCAACTGTTAGATGCAATCATCTAGATCCCATATTGCTATTTTTTAAGTTTCACATCAATCCGACTTGCCGATGTAGATATATCGTATCTGAAAAATTATATTACTTTTCTAGAATGAATACAGAGGACATTTTCCGACTAAGTTTCTGACTGATTTCCGACAGAACTTGTGACTCCATTCCAATTTCGTTACAAAACAGTCGGAAAATACTTTTTTAATTTATTTCCAAAATTAAAAAAATTCAAAATAATTATGGAATTTCCGAGCATCATAATCCGTCGGAATAAGCATCCCAAATATAACATTTTGGGACAAAAGTTGCGACGACAAGTCGTCAAAAAATTCTTTTGGAGTCATGCCGTCGCAAAAACAATTAAACTGTGACAAACTCCGTCGGAACTCTCCGACGGTTTATGTGTCGTCGGAAAAAATGATCGCAAAACTCAAAAGATATATTTTTCCGACTAAATTTGCTACGATTAGCGACGGAAGTACTTTAGCTTCCTAATTTCCGACATAATTTGCGAGGACATATTATATTGTCCGACGGATTGTGCAATATTTTCGTCTATGAAAGAATTCCGTCGGAAAAAAATAAAATACGTTACAAAACCGTCGGAAGTTGGGAGGATTTTGCGACCAATATGAATCGTCAGAAATTTTCGTCCCAATAAAATGTTTTTTTGTAGTGAGAGTGTCATTCGTTGTTTAGGAATTCCAATCTGTTATTAGACCTAAAAGACTTGTTAACACCCTTTAAATTATGTATGTATACCATTTGACAGAATGTAGAAAGAGTAGACGGCATTTGAAAATATGCTTAAGAAGAAAGGTCCCATAAAGACCTACTATGATCATCTACGATAGTAAGGACGTGAATACAACCGGATACGGTATGTTCCTTGTAGGGACCTCACAGATTTAAGTGAAGTAATTCAAAGAGTGTAGAAGAGTCAGAATCACAAAAAGGAAATGGATTTCTGGTTTGTTTGGCCAAAGGACATACATCACACACAAACTTAGCAGACTCATTATGTAAGTTGCTGCAAACATAAAGATGTTTTAGTGCGTGGAAGAAGAATGTCCTAGTCTTTTGTGACAGGAAAGCTCATTACACAGTATAAGAAAATATGTTTTTTGCTATCAATTTTTTTACTACAGAAAAAACACAATAGCATATCCTGTTTGTACTACAAATTTTATTCCATAACATGTATTCCAACCAAATAACATCATTTTAGCTTTTGCTACGATTTTGTTTTGTAAACGACGTCATTTCATGACTTTGGCAACAAATATTTGTTTCTTGTAGTAAAAAATTGTAGCTCCAAAATTAGAGTTTATTCCCTCCATTTTTTTATAATTAAGAAATTTCCTTAATTATAAAAAAAGAAAATTACCTACATATATTTTGTAAATAAGAAAAATCCCAAAATAAAAAATCCCTAAATTGTGTTTCACATCGAAGAAACCAAAAACCCTCGTCCATTACCACGACAGATCCTCAAAGAGTATTCACTTTCCTCTTCTCCAAATTGAGAAATAGCAAACGACACCAAAATCAGAGAAGAAACCAGCGAAGAAGAAGTTGGCTGCCAAGAAGGCTCTAGTGGAGAAGAAGTTCAAGGCCGGTAATAAGTTGTCGAAGTAAGGTTTCGCAACTCAGAAGGCGTCGTGGGTTGCACGCTGTAACAAGAAACCAACCATCAATTCTCGTGAGATTCAACCTGCCGTGAGACTGGTTTTGCTCTGGGAACTGGCTAAGCACGTTGTTTTAGAAGGGACTAAGGCAGTTACGAAATTCACTAGTTCTTAAAGGGTTTTCTAGGTGTTTTTTTTTTTTTTGTTTTTCATGAAATTATGATTCTATATGAGGTTAGTTTTCTAGATTTAGTGTTATTTGGACTTTATGTTTGGTTGTGCAAATGAGTTTTTAGTATTCGTTTGAATGAAGATGTTGTAATTTTGGTTTTTATCTTGTTGTTTCTCAGTTTGCTTGTCGAATGATTTTCTTCTATTAAATTTGTTCTGTTTTTTTTAGTTTTGGGGTTTTGTAGAGCATGGATCGGTACTACAAGATGGAGAAGCCAAAGGTAGAAATGCTGATTGATGAGAACGAGATCTAGATTACAAGCCAACGCTGAATGCGGAGCTATATAACTTATGCAATGAGTCTGCTTCAGAAATTCAACGAACTAAGGCTGGGTCCTCAAACTTCAATTCTTTTTAAGTTGTGGAATGAAATATAGCAAGTTGAAAAAACAATGGGACTGAAATTGCAGAAAGTTTAACTTGTGAGTTGTAAAATGAAAATTTTCAGCATTTTTGCAATAGAATACTTGTAGATCTTTCATCACAACCGACATAAAAATCATTCTGTATGGTATAAATTTTTATATTGAATGAGTGATAAAACAAGATAATACAAAGGCTTCAGACTAGCTTTACGAAGGTGAAGAAGAAGAAAAATTTCCTTTCATTTTCCATGCTAATCTTAAACTGGATGATACTATCTTACCTTTCCATCTATGTCTTGTTAGAATGTAATGCAGACAAATCAAGGAATTAATGCATGAAATATGTACAATACTGCACATCAGACTGCTAACGGCTTTGTTAATTATTAGACAGAAAATGCATGTGATGACTGAGCTTGAGAAAAAAATTTAACTTATGGGATGCAATGTGGGAAAATCATAACAAATCAGAGAAACTTGAAAAAGTCCGTAACATACAGGACCAAAATGAGATTTTTCATATTTTTCTTGTTACCTTTTTTTTCCCATGAGGTTCTAATGGAGTAAATATCCTCAAAAAGGATTGACACAAGTAATTCCTTGAAAAGTTAAAATAAGAGAATGACATTGGCCTTTAATCTATTTGCATTCATATCAGATATGCAGGAAAACTTTTCGTCAAGAGCTATGGCAAGTCAGCGGATATTCTGAAAAAGCTAAATGAACTTATAGGCTATGCTCCTGATCAAGAGGTAGAATTCTTCGAGGTTTGATTCAATATGTGAGTGGAAGTGATAGTATTGTCTTGTTGTTCCCCTACACCTGTGGTAAGAATCCTAATAGGTTGATGTTAGCGGCAACTTAAAATTAAATCCACATACTACTGTTTCATTAGATGGAGCTATTTTTGCATCTGTCAAATGTCATGGAGATGAATAGAACTCGTATTATATGCAATTTCTTTATAATGGTACTTAAAAATTGCTATGCATATGGAATATAATGCTTTGTGTATGAAATAAAATGCACATATACATTTTACAGAGTGAAGATATTTTGTGTTTTTTGCCTTTTAACAGATAAAATTTCGGTCCACGGTCATGTATGGGTACATTGACAAGAGACATACATTTAGATCTAACCACGTAAACAGAAATCACAAGCACAAGTATCTTGTGGCCATAACATCATATTCTGATGAGTTTTCTTTTCTTTCTATTAGATCTAGAGGGTGGGGACATTGTTTGCTATCAAAAGTCCCTCCCTACTCAAACTAGGCAGCCACTTCACCGCCCTAATGTTTCATCATTTCTAGAATACCAACATAAGCTCCAAGTTCGATTCTGAAATATTAGGTACATATTACATAATAATATTTATATATGCATCATAGGTAGATTCATTACATTATAGTTACAAGATATAAGATTCGCTAGTTCACATGTCAAATTTTATTCTTATTTTGATTGTGTTGGACTATGTGAATATCTTTGGCTATACTATCAAACATAATGCATGATAAGACTGAAAACATCTACAAATTTTAGCAATGTTTTCAAGTTGCACCGATATGCATCATGTTTGAAACTTTGGCAAATGACATTGACACAATCCAACAACATGATCAACATAAGAATCAAACTTGACATATGAACTAGTGAAACTTATATCTTGTAACTATAAGATAATGAATCTACCTAAGATATTTACAAATAAAGATTACTGAGTAATATGAACCAAATATTTAAACAAAATTACTCATAGGCTATGGTCGTATTATGGAATATCAGGGCAACAAAGTTACTGGCTAGTTTGAGCAGGGATTGACTTTTGATGGCGAACAATGTCCGCATCCTCTAATTGGAATACGAGGAAAAGGAAAGTCATCAAAATTCAATATTTGTCCTCACAAGAATATTGTGTTTGTGATTTCAATACTTGGTTAGATCTACACGTAAGTCTTTTGTCAATGTCCCCATACATGACCATTGGCTCATACATTAGCTCTTGAGAAGTAGAAAACCCAACATATCTTCCCCATTTAAGATTTTTATACGCTCATTTTATTTCATACACAAAGCATTATATTCCATATGCACAACAATTTTTAAGTATCATTATAAAGATATCACGCGTAACATCAATTTTGTTTATCTCTGTGGCATTTGACAAATGCAAAAATAGCTCCATCTAATGAAAATTGTTTCATATCAGTTTAATTTTAAGTTGCAGCTCATATCAATCTATAAGAATTGTTACCAGGTGTGGGAAAACAACAAGCAAATCTATCTCTTCCACTCATATATTGAAACAAACCTCAAAGATCAGTTCTATCTCTGCATCAGGAGCATAGCTTGGAAGTTCATTTAGCTTCTCCAGAATATTGTTGGCTGGCCATATCTCTTAACAAAAAATTTCCAGCATATTTGGTATGAAATACAAATAGATTAGAAAGTTGATGCTATTCTTTTATCTTAACTTTTCAGAGAATTACTTGTGTGTATCATTTTTCAAGAAATACTCCACATAGAACCTCGTGGGAAAGAAAGAGAACAAAAAAATACCTTAACTCCCCTTTCTCAGGCTCATAAAGCTTGAAGAAAATAATGTCATCACTTTCTTCATCAAGGAGAGGGCCGACACGCAAACCCAAAGTCATAGTACATAAATTTAATAAAACCAATAATATAGAGAAAGGTCTTATAAACTTATTTACTGCTTACACTTGGAACTATCCAATTACCTGTCCATGCTCTACTTCTAAGAACAACTGCAACTCATCACTGAGATTCTTACTTGATAACCCCCTTCAAATGGCCAACCTACAATCATATAACAATCTGAAATGAGGGTGATGACCAATCATATAACCATATAGCTGAATTGAAAATGCTAAGGTTCTTTAGTTTGGTATGTATTAAGTGACTCGACAATGGAAATGGACGAAGATAAGGAGCAGGAGCAGAGTCGATCAACAAACACTAATTAAGCCTTTCCTGAAATCTTTCTATCTATACGGTTTTCTCTATTTTTAATATTTATATATTTTATTTTATAGGCATTTTATATATTTAAAAATACATATTTAGTACTATATTATAAAATAAGGAAAAACATAATTTTAGTGTGTACAGAGTGGCGATTTTAGTACTGTTGAAATCATTTGTACTTTGATTCCATAATTAAAAAAGATGCAATATTAAGAAAAATGCATGTGATGATTAAGCTTGAGAAAATATTTGAACTTATGGGATGCAATGTGGGAAAATCATAATAAATGGGAGTAAATTGTAAAAGGCTGTAACATACAGGACTAAAAATGCGATTTTTCCTATTTTTCTTGTTACCTTTCTTTCCCATGAGATTTTATATGGATGAAATATTTTGAGAAAGGATTGACACAAGTGATTCCTTGAAAAGTTAAAATAAAAGAACGGCATTAGCCTTTACTCTATTTGCATTTCATACTAGATATGCTGGAAGACCTTTTGTCAAGAGCTATGGCAAGCAACCAAATATTTGGAAAGCTAAATGAACTTATAGGCCATGCTCCTGATGAAGAGATATAATTCTTCAAGGTTTGTTTCAATATGTGAGTGAAAGAGATAGTATTGGCTTGTTGTTCCCCTACACCTTGGTAAAAATCCTAATAGGTTGATGTTAGTGGCAACTTAAAATTAAACCCACATACTACTATTTTCATTAGATGGAGCAATTTTTGCATCTGTCAAATGTCATGGAGATGAATAGAACTCATATTACATGCAATTTCTTTATAATGGTACTTAAAAATTGCTTTGCATATGAAATATAATGATTTATGTATGAAATAAAATGCACATATACAAAGTAAATACAATTTGTCATCAATAGATAATTGTGTTTGTGATTTCGTATACCTGGTTGGATCTAAATGTAAGTCTCTTGTCAATGTCTCTTTACATGACTGTTGGCTCAAACGCTAGCTCTTGAGAAGCAAGAAACACAATGTCCAATTTTAGATTTGTATATGCGCATTTTATTTCACACACAAAGCATTATATTCCATATGCACAACAATTTTTAACTGCCATTATAAAGATATTACATGCAACTAGAGTGTTGTTTATCTCTATGGCATTTGAAAGATGCAAAAATAGCTCAATCTAATGAAAACTGTTTCATATCAGTTTAATTTTAAGTTGCAGCTGACATCAATCTATAAGAAATTGTTACCCGGTGTAGGGAAACAACAAGCAATCTATCTCTTCCACTCATATATTGAAACAAAAGAAATATCTTAACTCCCCTTTCTTAGGCTCATAAAGCTTTAAGAACATAATGTCATCACTTTCTTCATCAAGTTGAGGGCCAATGCGCACATCGTAAATCATAGTACATAAACTTAAAAAACCGATGATGTAAAGTAAGGTCTTAGAAACTTGTTTATTGCTTACACTTGAAACTATCTAACTACCTGTCCACGCTCTACTTCTAGGAACAACTGCAACTCATCATTGGGATTCTTACTTGATAACCCCCTTCAAATGGCCAACCTAGCTGCAATCATATAACAATTTGAAATGAGGGTGATGACCAATCATATAATCATAGAGCTGAATGAAAAGGCTAAGGTTCTTCAATTTAGTATGTATTAAGTTACTCCAAAGTAGACATGGCGTCAATCATTATAAGGAGCAAGAGTAGAGCCGATCAACAAACTCTAATTAAGCCTTTCCCCAAATATTTCTGTCTGTAAAGTTTTCTCTATTTCTAATATTTATTTATTTTAGTTTTATAGGCATTTTATATATTTAAGAATACATATTTAGTGGTATATTATAAAATAAGCAAAAAAGTTAATTTTAGTCTGTACAGAGTCACGATTTTAGTACTGTTGAAATCATTTGTAACTTTGTTCTATAATTAAAAAATATGCAATTATAAGAAACTGGGGTCAATTTCGGGAAATAGTCGCGTGTCACTTGCACATGGACCAAAATAAATTGGAGATTCTAGAGAAATTGCCCAAAATTATTCTAAATTTAAAAATAAAAATTAAAGAACCAAATTGTAGAATTTTATTTCAACATGACCGAAATTGTCACCCTTATAAACAGGATTGCAATTTGCATTTCCCCTATAAAATATATTTGAACTGTGTTCAATGAGTATATCTTTTTTTATTTTGTACAATGATATGATAATTTGACTTATATTTTGAAAATCTTGGACTGATATATGATTTACTAATTTTTTATGCTTTTGTTTACACTAAGATCAAATACTACTTATTCTTCTGTTTAATCTTATACGATTGATAAAATAATAACTAAAATTGGTTTAACTGTATCTTAATTATTTGATAATCAGTCTTATTTTATTGAAACTATTTTTTTATATAATTTAATTCAAAAAAAAACTTTTTTAGATATTCTTCTTTATGATAACGACTAACTCCAAGATTACTAAATTCTTCTGTTTTATTTGCAGCTTACATCAATCTACAAGAATTGTTACTCGGTGTAGGGAAACAACAAGAATTGTCCAGGCTCTATTTTTTTATGTTTTCGTATACACTAAGATCAAATACTACTTATTCTTCTGTTTAATCCTATACGATTGATACAATAATAACTAAAACGGGTATAATTGTATCTTAATTATTTAATGATTAGTCTTGTTTTATTGAAACTATTTTTTTTGTATAATTTAATACAAAAAATGTTTTTTGAGATAATCTTCTTTATGATAAGGACGAACTCCAAGATTACTAAATTTTTTTATATGTGTTCACACTTTATTAATTAAAGATGCGTATTACCAAGTTAAGCATAAATGTTTACATAATTTAATGTGTTTGTTATACAAATTTGCTAATTATGTTATAACTAATCTATCATACATAACTATCATAATTGAGAAGCTTTAACACTTTGCCATTTGTAAACAATCAGTTAGTAAAATTTTACTAAAAATAAAAAATCGCCAGGTGGTGCCCAGTAGTGGAGCACTGGCAAGCTTGCCTCTATAAAGAAATTCTCAAGATCTCCGAGTTGTGGAGAGAGCTTTAGTACAAAAAAGGGTTGTCCACAATAATTACCAATTGTATCCGTAAATTTGTTGTCTTCGTTATAAAATTTGATTGGTTTATTGATTGAGAGAAAATGTATTGATGGTTGTGTTCAATTGCGAAGACTGAAGAGAACGAAAAAGATCGACTGAAAGAAATGAGCTAGTGGTGGAATCAAGAGTTGCATGACGAAGAAGAAGAAGACAGTGAACCTAAAAATCAAAGCACTGACAACATTGTTAATGTGTAACACTCTCAATTGTTTTTCACACTTGTCCTTAATTTTCAGTTAGGAACTGGGCAGATGATTTACCAAGTGTATCATGGGCATACCGCACTACTGCAATGAATTTTATGGGCCAAACCCCATTTTGCATGGTATACAGGTTAGTAGCAATAATTCTCATAAAGATAGGTAAGAAATCAACAAGAGTAGACGTATGATTCCACATAAAATGAAAAGCAACGTGAAATGGATTTGATTCTGTTAACTAAGAAACAAGAACTAACATATGTAAAGATTCTCAAGTATAAATTGGTGGCCAGGCTTTCCAAGTGGGAGACATAGTTTTGAAAAGACTTGAAACTTTCAAATATATTAGAAAATTGGACCCAAACCTGGAATGTCCCTTCAACGTGATTAAGTTGGCTAAGAATGGAGTAAAACCTCAAAGATTTATCAGGGAAATATCTCCTCCAACCATGGAATGCTTACAATTCTAGAAGATTTTATACATAGCCTTTTACATGTTGAAAAGTTATATGCAGAACCAAGTAATGAAAGAAGACTTCTTGTCTATACACTATTCTCCAAGTAAAAGAAAGTCGGAAAAACACCTCGAAATTGACAAGTCCAAAAAAGACTTCAGATCTTAAAGGTCTGAAAATGACCTCCAATCTTAAATTTCTGAAATCAGACCTCCAATCTTAATCGTTTGAAAAAAGACCTCCACCCCGTCGGCGGGCATTGGCAACACATCATTCTTTTCCTTGGGGGTGGGGAGCAATGGGATCACAAATCTGAACAACTTGTTAAGCAACATCTTGGATGGGGGTGTTAGTGAGGAACCTTTCTTGAGGAGTAGGAGCAATCCCTCTAACCAGAGTCCCACAGCTATTCGTACCTCTTCATCATTATCAAGTTGAAATTCTTTCTTCGATGGTGGTGGGAGGAGAGAATGAAACTCATCTTCGGGAGGAACATCTATTACTTTGATATCGTTAGGATAATATCTTAGATGCTCATCATTTCCTTGGTCTAGGCCGGAGATATTAAAATCTTTCTTGAATCCAGCCAAAGGCTAAATCTGGGCCAAACATTTGTTATAGGTCTTCAACAACTCATCAAAGACCTAGACATTAACGATTCATCAAAGACTAGAGAGACTCCACAACATCCCTAGCTCCAAGTCCTGCTTCACACCAATGTCGTTAAATTACCCTTTTTAATTGTTCAGTAGCATAAAACGGCCCCAACTCCTACTTCACACCCATCATAAGGGTGGTTTCAGTGTCATCTTTCCAAGACTCTAAGGGTTCATTGCACTTCACTTGATGTTATAAAGCTCAGTTGCCATTTGTTTACTATTAGCCAGAATGAACTCCCTCTCTTTCTCCCACTCCTCTTTCTACTTAGCTATTGATTACGGATAACTCTGGTTCTCAGTGAACAACGTCTTATATGTCTCTTGTAGTTCTTATCTCTTATAAGAAGCAGACCTAGTGCGAGCTTCGGCATATTGGGATACACATCAAGATTAACAATCCAAAGGGTCAGCCTTTAAAACATTTTTTTAACTAGAGAACATCATAGCAAAGTCAATAGTGAAGACATTTTAAAATGACAAAGGTATCTATTGCACGATAGTTACACAAAATAAATGTTTAGCAACAAGAGCTTTCATTTGGGAACAGAACTCATTGCTAGCTTTAGTTGGTCAGTGGGGAGAATAGTGCCCTTATGCAAATTGAAGAGACTCCACCAGTGACGGATGTGAGAATAGAGGAGCTTTTGCATACATCCTAGCAGGGGCAAAGAATTAGACCAGATTTTGGCTCTTCGACAACTGATCCCTTAGAAGACAAGCAAGTCGCGAAGGGAGTGGATCGGTCTGGGAAGTGAGTCGGAAACCTGAAAATCGAAAAAGAATGATTTAAACATTTAAATAAATCCCGATCATGGATGTACCCTTGACCTATTCCAGGCGTTCTGTGTAAAATAAACCAATACGAACAAGACCAGGTTCATAGATTCACTAAAACAAGCATCTGTGGCACACATAATAATGAAATACTCACATAATGCATGATCAAGAAAATGTAAATGTCCATATGTTCATATCACAAAAAGTATATTGCATATATTCTCAATAAAAATTGCAATAAACACACATCGTTATGGAATTATCAAGGCAATCATAAATATAATTAGAGCATTTATAAGCAAATTTGTGTCATAAAGAAATATATAGTATTAATTACAATCACAAAAATAATGCAATTAAAAATAAGGCAATTACATTTTTAGTCCTGTAACTTTAGACCATTAGCACTTGGCTTCCTGTAACTTTCTTGGTTAGTCCTTTTACCGGAAAATTTTTAGTCCTGCACTTCACATATTTGGTTCTCTTTTGACAGATTTAGTCCTGCTTTTACAATTTTGGTCCAATGTTGAATTTTTCAGCCAATCTGTTTGGCCGGAATGCCACGTAAAAAAAAACCTCATCTACAAGGTAGCCACCATTTTTATGGCTTTTAAACCAGAAATGGGAAGAAATTTTCCCCAAATTAAACCCTAGCTCCTTCAATTTTCTTCTTCAAAAGATGAGGGAAAAGTTGTATGAAATTGTTGTGCCTCTTTTGATAAGGGGACAAAAAGATGAAAATCATTCATACGGATGCTCGAATTCGACCTCTCCTCATCTTCTTCTTCTGATTGTCCCCGAATAAATTCAGCATCATTTGATGTCGTTCGTCTTCTCCCACCATTTCTCGCAAGTACTCCTCCGTGAATTGAAGCGTGAGAATAGAAATTTGAGGTTACTCAAGGTAGAAACTCAGGTATTCGACTCTATTGTTTGTGTGAATTAGAGTTTTTATTTATTGAATTTGCAGAATGCTAATCATGATAAAAACAAAACTAAAAAAGGATAAATATTTTCCCTTTTTGCGGTTTCACCCCTTGCCAAAATGATTTACAAAGAGGCATAGATTTCTTCATTGAAAATAAAATTAATTGTCGTAATTGTTTTATCCTGAACAACAGTTTCATGCAACTTTTTCCTCTTCTTTTGAAGAAGAAAATTGAAGGAGCAAGGGCATAATTTGGGAAAAAAATGCTAGTTTAAAGGCCATAAAGTTCGTGGCTATGTGGCAGATGAGGTGTTTTTCGATGTGGCATTCCGGCCAAACAGATTAGTCGAAAAATTTAACGGTGGACCAAAATTGTAAAACGAGGACTAAATATGTTAAAAAAGGACTATATCTACGAAGTGCAGGACTAAATTTACCAAAAAAGATTAAATGTGTAAACCAAGAAAGTTACGGACGAAAAGTGTTAATGGCCTAAAGTTACAGGAATAAAAATATAATTTTGCCTAAAATATTCATATTAACATAAATTTAATTACAAAATTAATACTGCAGTTAAAAAAACAAAAGGCATAATTAGTCACAAATATTGAAATAATAAACAATAATATTACGCCTCTGAAATATTAATAATATTAGGAATTACAACCACAAAAATATTGCACTCAATGTTTTAAAACACAAAATGGAGACAACAATATTATTTTAGACTTAGAAAAATAAAATAAAAATAATTTTAAAACGATCGGAATGATAGGCCCATCAAATATGATTTTCAAATTTTTGTTTGAGCATTGGAGGGGGGTAGAAATCGAATTTTAAAAAAAAAAAAAAAGAAAATAGAAAAAAACTACCAAACATAAACCTTACTGGCTAGGTGTAACCTTAGCCACTAGCGCTCATTGCACGATCTGTGGCGTGATAAGCTTAAGGTACATAGGCAAAGCGCATCCTCTTACGAAGGCATTTCTAGGCAGGCTAATAATTTCAGGCTAAAATTTCAAAAAATCATTTCTCAGCATTTGAAATCCATTTACACATTATTTCAACACCCACCATTTCTCTTAACTCTTTCATATAATTTATAAACGCACAAAATGACATTTTGCAAAAAAATTCGAAATTTAGCAAATTATTTAACTTCCCCGATGATAATATCAATCATATGGGTAGGTAATTGAAAATTAAATAACAAGCTTACTCAATAACAAAATAACACAATAAAATAACAATCTCACATATCAAATCCCATAAATCTTCAAAATTTTCTACTTGCTTTCAAGTGAAACCGCAAAACTACTTAGTGACTAAATCCCTTAAAAACTCCCAAATAATGCTCAAAGAAACATACGAGTGATGCAATCGAGACCGGCAATACATCGCCCAAACGTTTACGAGGTGATTCCGTGGCAATTACAAAAGGTATGCAGGCGAGCAGAAATTACTTTTATAATTAAATAATATATATATCATTATTATCACATCAAATATCATCCAACTCATTTTAAAGCAAAGTAACTAAAAACTAAAAATATCATTATGCTGTGTATTTTTTTCGATTAACAATTAAAATTCCGGCCACCGAATGACTAAACTTTATCCATTTTGAAACTTAATGGACTTACAAAAAATAAAAATATTATCGGACTATAATCAAAATTGAGCATATTTAGCGGACTAAAATTTTTTGTTAATATGAAATTTTAATTTTATATATTATAAAATATTATATAGTATATTTAATAGGACTAGGTTGACCAGGTTGACAGCTAGAAATAGGCTCAGGTTGGCCAGGGCCGGTATGGGTCATTATTCATAATATATGGTGATTTTTTTATTAAAATTTTCATAGAGTTTTTTCTATACTTTTTCATATCACAGGGGGGTCAAAATGAATCTAATTCAAATTTAAAGGGTTAAATACATTCACCTTATAGTTTGAATAAATTTTAAGGAAAGTTTGTGCAATTTATAATGAACTATAAATCTATATCTATATCTATATAAAAGTATGAATAGTTTCATTCTTTTTTATTGGACTAAGTTACCCTTATAATACTATTCTTTTAGGGATAAAATGATAAAATGATATACTTATTAATTCCTATGATAACTTATTAACTATTAACTACTTTCACATTATTCATATTTATTCCTATTTATTGCTTTCACATTATACTTATTTACTCATTATTTTTTATTATTTTATATTCATAATATAATACACTTAGTAGACAAAAAAATAATACTCCTATGACATAACAAGAAATGACTAAAAAAAATCATGAAAATAGAAAGGATTTAATGAGAATTAGTTAGATCACTTCACATATTAAAATCGGTTAGATGACAAATGAAAATCAACTAAATGAATTGTCATGCAGGCAAGCATTTTCAAGAGTAAAAAAGACAAAAAGAAAAATGAATCAATTAAATTCTTTATCATGTAAATTGAACACTTTTGTAGTAAGATAGATTAAAATGTAATTTGAGCATTTGATATGTAATTTTTGTGTATATTATATAATTTTTTAATTATCTCTAATACAATAGAACAAAATATTATTGTATAAGATTTGATCTTTTCAACAATGTAAGATAGGAATAGCTCCTTGAAAAAAATATGTATAAAATGAGTAAATGTTACTTCTAAACCATCTCCACACATATCTGTTTCTAAAAAACAGAAAAGGAAAAAGAAAATAATGGGCATGCAACCATAGATAAATATTGACTATACTATGTAAAAAGTGTGAATGATTAAAAGATCTTGTAACTTTTTTATACCACATGTTATAGTTTAATTAACATATAGTTATTAACAAGATTGCAATAGATATTATAAAAATAATTATTAATTTGGCCATTCGATAAGTTATTCACAAATATATATAAGAATTACCAACTTTGAAAATTTGAAAATCTAGAGTTAATTTAAATTTTGTCACTCGAACTATGATCATTTTTACACTTTGATATGTGATTTTTTTTTTTTTTTTGTATCATCTTACCATCTTAATTTTGTGAAACTCTGCACTTTTCCCTTTATAATTATTTTTCAATCAAGTTTTTTGTCAAAAAAACATCACATGCAGTGCACATGTAATATTCAATGTTATGTGATGTACTTTTACATATGCATAACATGTGATATTTTACTGAAAGAAAAATCAAGAAAAAAAAGGTCATGTATGGAAAAGTACAAAATTTTCAAAGTTGAGATGGTAAATTGACACAAAAAAAAGTTTCAATGGTAATGTATAAAAACATGCATAGTTTAAATGGTAAAATATAATTTATCCTAAAATTTAAATGAATCACATTTGACCAATCATACTTATTACTTTTATTATTTATTTTGTTTAGCATTATTTATGTAGTTATTATAAATTTATCCAAGGTCTTCTGCAATTCAAATAAGTAACTAATAATTATTAATCTAAAGCCTTCGCAAAAAGATATATTGAATTGCACAAATAAATATTAATTACAATATTTGTTTAATATTTAGTTAATGTATGTTTATTTCATTAAATATGATAAATTATTTTAGGAATTTCCTCTCTAATAATATTATTTTTGGTTTAATTGAAAATTTTAATTATGAAAAAAATTAATAGCTACACTAGAAAAAATATGTTTGCACTATAAATTAAATAATAACGATCTCTTTTAATTTTTAATAAATCTGAGTGAAAATTAAATTTTTAAATTACTAAAAGTAGATAGAATTACTTAAAAATGAAAAAGGAATACTCAAATTGTATTTTTCAAAAGAGCAATAATCAAATAGACTATCAATTAATTGACAATTTGGAACCTAATTCCAATTATTTAAAAACTATTTATAGATTATATATTGTATTAAGCATAAGTAAGCGAAAGATATATATTTATATTTATGTAAGTTAAGCTTGAAAACTACAAGAAAATGGCTCAATCGAAATGAAAAAAAAATTAGCGTGAGCTAATTGGCAAGTAAAATTTCATTGCTAATCTATATTATTTAATACAAGAAATTTACCTGATAAATAATTTAGAAACGAATTTTTTAAAATATTATAGATTAGCATAAAAAGTTTTACTTTTAATTTTAATTATTTGTTGTAGCTATTGGGCCATTTTCTTATAATGAGACTTCCTTTCATCATGTTTTTAACTTTTTGTGTGTGAAAAGATGGTGTATATCAAACATCAGGTTCAAATATTAAACATTCATTTGTTTCTACATATATTTACTAAGAAAGTTTCTATTCTTAAAACATAATAATATGTAATTCTTAAAAAATATTTTCATGATCTTAGCTATGTTCAAAGTATTTACCATAATTCTTAGCCATAGAAAAAAACACTTGCGATGGTTTCTAACTATGGATAATTTTTGGGCTCACCTATTGAAATAATGGTTAATAGTGTTTAGAATGGTGACCAAAAGCCAATTGGATTTGGTTTTCCATTCGACAATCTTTATCAAATATTATATTGATGAATACAGTAAGAATTCATCAAGATGACAATATATTTTTCGTTGAGTTTACACTGATATTGAACGGGGTTTCAATATCACAACAAAATGCCCACAGATCGAAAGGTTAACCCGTGGAGTTGGACTGCGCATAAGTTTGGTAACTATGAAACCAACTCCTAAGGGTCGGTCTGGAACGTTCTAAGTCGAAGGACCTCGAGATTGGGCATCGAGGATCCTATGGAGACTTGTACTAAGTACTGCAGCGTTTCGTCGGCAGGAGACGTAGGTTGTCCATGCAGTTTTAGTGGGTTGGTTGGCTAGGTAGTCAACTGACTGAAGTGACGTGGGAATCCTCATATGGAAGCCTCTTAAGGCTTGATCGGTATGACTGGGATTCCCGGTTCCGATAGTACGAGATTAGTCCTCTGACTTGAGGAATCATGGCAGTCACGTGCATACGAAGACTGTATTTTTGGATATGGCGAGTGGTGGTTGTGTCATGAGGCATAGTCATCATAAGCTTTATCCAGTGCACTCGAAGTATGTAGCGAGGACGGTGGATTCCAAGAGAGGATCTGTTGCCTGTCATTATATGACAGAGAGTTCTCCGATGCACCTTGAGATGGTTTAGACTCTAAAAGTCTTTGGCCAAAGCGATTGATCGATTAGGAATATGTTTCCTAGATCGGATCAGTAGAGTAAACGCATCTCGAGTGTTAAGCATAGTTGCCTAATCAAGGATGGGAACTGACACCCAATTCCTTGCCCTAGACTAAGGCCAGGAGACGGTTGACAGTAGGACCGTACTAGTATGGATTCGGAGCCTAAATATTCACGTCAACATTCACATAGTCTCTAATGCCATGGACTGTTGTTAGACGGCCACCCATAGTAACGGGCCATTTTCAGTTATGGGATAATCGAAAATAATTAATTAAGTTAGATTTTATTAATTGTGTTGGTCACGCATGCCCAAGTCTAGCTGAGAGTGAACCTAAAGGAGTCACACCCTACCACTATAGTGGCTAGAATTAATTTGGAATTAATTCTAGAAGAGTCGGATTAATTTAATTTGATTAAATTAATCTTTGGAGAGAATAAATGATTGGATCATTTATTTAGACCAATTCATTGGATGGATGCCTTGAAATTTAATTAATTGAATGAATTAGAATTTCAAGTTAGCTAGTAAAATTAATTGGATTAATTTTATTGGGCTTGCTCCAATTTATAAATTGGATTTAAAATTGAAAGAGAGAGCATGGGCTTGGATCTTTTAATTAGATGAAAAGATAAGGAGTTTAATGTTGGGCTTATGATTAAATTAGATTTAATATAAGTCCATAAGACGAGGGCTTGATCCTATCGAGCCCGGTTCATTAAATACAAGCCCAAGGCCTTGGTTGGACCCTGGCTAAATCAAGGAGGACAATTTTGGAAGGTTCTTTGGCTGATTTAGAAGCCAAAATTCGTGCATAAGGGATGGCTAGAGTTAGGATGGTTGTTTTGGAGCCTAACTAGGTTAGAACTCCTAGTATGTGTATGACTAGGTCATATATAAACATTCATTAAACCCTAGCCACACACACAACACATACTAGCCTCTCAAAAACCTCACAAATTCGTGCCTCTCTCTCTCTCCCATGTTCTCCATATCAGTTTTTCATTTGGTCTTAGAGATCACAAGAAATACAAAAGAGAGATCAAAACGCGTTAATTCATAGCGATTGTTTTGATCTTCGTCTCTTCTGTGGAGATTTTGCTAGCACGAACTCTCCACATCCTTTAGTGGTGGTGTGTCATTATTGGGATCTCAAGATCGAGGTCTCGTCGTGGACGGATCCGCGAACGAAAATGGAGAGGAGACAACGCTTGTAGCCATACGAGAAAAAACGACAAAGGTAAAACTCCATTTATAGTTTTCGCTTCTTGTTTTTTCTCGTGATTTCTTGGCCTATGTTTTTATATTTAATACACGAACGCCCGGGAAAGATCAAGGGTGTTTTACCGATTTTATAATTATCGTATGTTTTATCGATTTCCAATTTTTCGCGTTTCCGCCGCGCTTCCCGGACCGATCTGCTTCCATCAAATAATCGTTGTGTAATTGGGCTAATGATTATTTAGCATAAAATTTTTTACTTTTGAGTATAATAATTAGTCATGACAAAGATGCATATTTTTTGTAGTGACGTCAACTAAATTTTTATAATGATTAATAGCATTATATGAATGAACCATCTATCATTTTTCTTGAATTATGGGGGGAAAAAATTTACTTTTGTATAACTCATAATTGTATTATTTTAAATATACTAATATGCATCAGTTTCACCTTTAAACATAATTGGAATTATCCATTCTAGAATTTAAAAAAAAGCTAGAATAAATTTTCATATTTTGAGGGTCTATTACTTATAGAGTAAAATTCATCTTGATATATGAGTTTTGCCATTAACAACG
>JACGWL010000862.1:0-33997 GCA_034509725.1 Sesamum angolense
CAGCAGTAGACATGAACATGAACTTGAGAAAAAAAGAGTTAATTTTTTTTGATCCCTGTGATAGGAATAATATCAAAAGCCTTTTATAAATTTAATATCAAACAATCACCCTTTTATTTTGTGAATGAACGTACAGTTCTCCTTCTTCTTGGTCTCATCAAGGGAAATTTTTGGTTTTTTTTTCATATCACGGGGTATTGCGTACTTATTTTTTTAGAATTTCTTTTTTAAACATTTTATAAGCACAGGGGTCATTGGATATTTCCCAGAAAAAAAGGTTGATATGGAACCTTTGCAAGAAGTGACATAGAGAGGGGGTTTCTTGGTGTTGGGAATGATCTGTTCTTCTTCGATTCTCACGTGGTGTCTGTCATGCAGCAGGTGCATTGTCATTTTCACTACTTTCTCTTGCTGCTTCTGTCTGCTGTTTCCTGATCTCGGGTGGGTTTGTTTATGATTCTCCACTTGAGTTTTGCAACGTGTGTGCAGGTATGTATGTATGTTATAGAGTGGGAGAAAAAAAAGCACATCATTATTTAACAAGGAAAAATATTCAATGGAACCGACATATCGGTTGTTTTGACCTCGTAAAACATCATTCGAGTCAGCAAAATTATGCTGATTTTTCCTTTTTTACTGTTGTGTGTCGGGGCGGGTTTTGTGGGCTGACGGTAGCTAGGTTGTTAAGATGAAGGGTGAGAATATAAGGGCTCAATAGCTGATTACATTAATATTATATATTTTTGTGTTCCACGAATTTGTTATAGTGCACGGATCTAATTATAGTCAATACTTCTCCTTTAGTATTATCGACAGAATTATTAATTCAACGTATCATATATGCATCTAGTCCAACCGTCTTTCTTCTATTAAATGGGATGTTGTGTTAAGTTATTGATTGGGAATAATCAAGCAAACCCCTGTTATTGTAAATTAATAATTTTCCTTTATAAAGATATAATTTATTTTCCTGTTAATTTTTAATGCAATTAATTATTTCTCTTTATTTGGGTTTCTAACTGTTAACATTTACTCTCTCATGATGCCCTAAACTTTTTGGTATCGGGTTATAAGTAATGGCGAGGCAACCAATTTGGATACGTGCATCTACTAACTCATTAAATATGGAAGACCCATAGCTTACATTCTTACTTTATTGAACTTGAGGCCAGAAGAACATAATTTATGGATAGGCCATGTAGGCAAGCCTTAGCTTAATACATCATTATATAGCTAGATGGATAGGTCATGTATGCTTGCCAAAACAATCCGGACCAACGTATCTAAATTATCTGTTGGTGGTCTATATAGATTGATGGCGAATGAGCTGGAATTCACATAACGGATTTCTCTCAAATTTCAGATCAGAGTGGAACATGCAATTTACCTTTATTGTACAAAATAAATTACTCTACTATGAAAGTGAAATTGCCAAATTTTACCATGTATTTTTTAAGTAGCAATTTGTCTTCCTATATTTTACAATTGAAGCATTAACCTCCTTAGCGGGAGGTATGCTTATTTCTACAAACATCAGGGGGGTAAACTTGTTATTTATTTTATCATAGCGGGATATTTGTTCTTTAATATATATGAGGGGTAATTGACATTCATCCTTAGACGACTTGGTAAGACTCTGTAACTTTAATGTATCTTATTAAATTCAAGTCAATCGGTACGATTTTTTGGTTTGTTAGCTGGTTTAATTAGCTCTCAAATGACATAGATTCCAACAACCCCGGATCCTGCTCTTACTGCCTGCAAAGGACCTGTGGTCAGTTTGGTAATTTCTCCCTCACTTCAAATCACTTATTTCTCATTCTTCTGATTTTTTAGGCTGTTTTGAGTCCTATATTTTGCACTCCACGAATATATATTGCTTTATCTACTATTCACTTGTACCTTACTTTCGCTTTACCATCTCAGTTTCTTCACTCTCTTTAGTGAACTTTAAGGATTAAGCTGATGTGGAGTCGCAACCTTTGTTTTGCAGGGTGCGTCTCGTTCTCGTTCTCCTCAACTCATCCTTCGCACAGCTCTTTCGATTTTGTGGCGCTGGCAAAATAACCCTGGTATGCAACTGTTACACACTCTCTTTAATGCTTTCATTTTAACAACTAGGCACGCTCTCAATTCTGCATTCTTTTTCTATACAAAGCAAGATTTTCTCCATTCTCTTGAATTCACAAACGACATAATTCTTGTTTAATTCCCTCAGTGACCCAAACGTGCGCTCATGATAATCCATTGTTTTCGCCCCTTACTCCTCTCGATGATATTAAACACTCTTTTAAGGCTCGATATTTCAGCCTGTTCTCTCTCCTCTGGACTGTAGTTTGTGTATTACAAGACTTCTGCTGATTTTTGAATTGAATTACATCTCGAACACTTCTTGTAATCGGGGGGTATCAAATTAAGTTCATTTATTTAGGTTACAAATTCACCTGGAATCATTGTTTTGATAGAAAAGGATAGAAATAGTGATTATAGCTCCGCGATTGTAACTGATTATTTGATGTTAAGGGCATTCAGGGTGGTAGGCTCTCTAGCCTTGTTTTCCAGGTGCCTTGCAGTCCGCCTCGCCATAATCTGATTAGGAACTTTTCTTGAATTATTTCAATCTTGGGTGTGAGTTAGAAAATTATTTACACATTCACATGGGCTTTGTGTGAAGTGTATTTCAGTAATGTATATGTACGTTGGGATTAGTTAGATTGGACATGGCCTTTTAAACATGTAATATTTTGGATTATTGTTCGAAGGTATAGGCTTGATTTCATTTCTGTTATAATACGTTAATGGTCACTAGATTTGGCTATTCGTCGTTTTCAATTGGATTGAGGAGACGAGAGCTTTAATACTCGCATTGGGATGCGAAGGCATTTCAAAGGCTGAATTTCTAATGTAGGGTCCATTGGAGCATTAGTCTTGATCTTTAGATGCTAATCCTTTTCAGGACTCGATCCCTATTGGTATCCCATACTTGAGTATTTGGTCTTGGGGCCATCCGCGCAGGCCGGATGGCCGAAGTCTCTGCGCTCGTTGTGTCTGCCGGTTGCGAGTGTAATTTTCGCGCGACAGAATTTTGCATATTTTTTCTTTTTTTAATTTTAGTACTTCTCAAGTTCAGCTCTCATTATGATTTAAATAGGGGTTGGAGGGTGTTTTAGTCGCTACCTAGGGAATCAGTTTTGGTTGGTTCCCGAAATCTTCGCTGCCTCCGGGCATGCTGGGTCTGTCACTTTGCTGCTCAGTTTCGTTCTACACAGGACTATAGGTCTCTGTGATATACTTGATCTTATATCCTAGACCCTTTTTTTACGTTTCTCTTTCACACTAGCACAGTCTAGATTACCTTTTTAACGAGCCAGTATTGGGAGTGACGATTAAGGGGTTACAACCACATGGATCGGGTTTAATTTCGCTTTTACTTTCGTTCATCTAATTTTCTGTTCTTCCGTGTGTGTCATTCATTCCGATATTGTTGTATTTATTATTTTAACATAAATTATTTTTCTTCTATATTTATTGTAGGTATATATCTTATAGCAGCTACAGATTATCACAACTTATTTTACTTTTATAAACTTATGTTAATAATGCGTCATTTAGTGATTTTCATGAATTTAATCTAAAGTAATTAATAAAGATGATGAGTCTTCATGACCTCGAGTTACTTAATATTTTTGTTCTTAGTGCGTCCGCTCGTTGTGTCGAGCGTCTGTGGCTGCTCCACTGGGTCTCAGCTCGATCTCAAAGCTCTCGCAACGATTATCTTGTTACTGAGTTCTTTTATATGGCTTTGACTCCGAGTGCTCGTCTTCATTTACACCCATAGTAGCGTTCACAACTTGGGGCAATTGACTCTAAACTTTTCTTGGCTATATTACTTTTCCTCCTATAAATTTTTTCAAGAGGCTAAATAACTTTTTTGGGTCTCGTAAAAGGACTTTTCCGGTTTTATCCCAAACTTTAATGGCGGGATTTTTTTAATTTGGAATTTCCAATTTTCTAAAATTTTTCTTTTTTTTGTCTTTTCTTTTTCCCCCCCCGCCCCGTTTATTTATTTTTTTCTTTATTATCTTTCGATCCTCTTTACCTGTATTTATTTCCCCTCCCCCTCCCCCCCCGCCCCCCCCGCCCCGCCCCCGCCCGCCTTACGCCTTTATTCCTGATTGATGTTTAATCATGAGTCTTTATTCCCCCCGCCCCCGCCCCCCCCCCCCCCGCCTCCCGCCCCCCCCGCTCCCCCCCCGCTCCCGCCGTTTCATTTTTTTGTTTCTTCTCGTTTTTTACTTTTATTTTGCCACTGCCCCCCCCACCCCCCTCCTCTCCCCCCTCCCCCGTTTTTTCTGTTCTTCGTTCTTCCGTCTGTTCGTGCTGTGTCGAGGTCGCGTGTATTGATCACTTTCTAGCTGTCCACATGATTCTCTCTTATGTTGTTGAGGTGTCGCTCCATTGGTCGTGTGCTGTTCATCCCTTGCCTTTCGTGGCGCGTCACTCGAACAACCATCCCGCCTGGCCACAGCCGCTTCCAGTATCGTCGTCTCATCTTCTTCTTATGACTAAATGCATATGGGCTTACAGTGATACTGTGAGGCCGCCGGCGAGAGTCCCTTTCGGATCACCGGCTCTCCCTTAACGGCAGTTCGGCCGCTCGCGGCTATATCCTGGGACACATGGGCAAGAAATTTTATTCACTTTGTTAGACTGTCGTGTCTCATCAATCATTAGGCCGGTGATTACCTGTTGCGATAAGTGGCTTCATAGATTTATAAAACAAACTAGTACGGGGCGACATATCAACTGATGATATGGCACATGCGAGGCTTTATGTTAGCAGGTGGCTAAAATGTCAAGAATAAAAAGTCATGATAAATGATTTTTTGTCATGACTCTTAGGCGTGTAAAATAATTTTTTTATGTGTACACTCGACTTTTAATGAAACACAAAAATATAATAGAAGATTCTGCACGACTGTAATGGACGTGACAATGTTCTTCTTTCTCTTTCACTTACTTTGCATGTAAAACAAAATTACTCTTGCTTATAATTATGAATTACAATTTTATTTTTGTGTAATACTGAAGTGTGAAAGTTTTGAATGATGAAGGTGGAGTGAGTTCGATGGACCCGTTTTGAAGAAATTCTTTCCAGGGGTTACAGGAAGATGAAAGAGGACTCAAATGTGAGCAACTACTGCAAATTCGACAGCCAGCTGCTCACATGTTTCACCTCCTCACTCTACATAGCTGGCCTGGTTTCTTCTTTCTTTGCGGCAACCGTGACTCGGAAGTACGGCCGAATACCGTCCCATCGTCATCGTGGACTATCGTATATGGTTGGTGCTGCAATTGGCGGTGCGGCTTTAACATTTACGTACTAATTCTTGGTCGTGTGCTGCTTGGCGTCGGGCTCGGTTTTACCAATCAGGTAGTTGCTTTAAAAATGATTTTCTCCAGGTTTTTGTGTGTCTAATATGTCAGGAAGAATAGAGGAAATGAATAAATCATGAGGAAATACACCAAATTGACAAACAGGGAAAGAGATTTAGGAAAGCAGTTGAATTAATGGATATGTTGTTAGCATTTCTGTACTAAATGTGGCTTTTTTCGTTTAAGTAACACGCGATGTGCTTTCTCCCTGTCTGCAGTCGGTTCCGTTGTATCTCGCAGAAATGGCTCCGTCGAAATACAGAGGAGCTTTAACGTCGCTTTCCAAATTTGCATCGGCATCGGACAGAATTCAGCTACGCTTATAAACTACGGCACTGTAAGGATCAGAGGCGGGTGGGGCTGGCGAATTTCATTGCGATGGCAGGCGTGCCGGCTGCATTTCTTGCACTCGGGGCACTTTTCCTCCCAGAGACACCAAACAGCCTTATCCAGCACTCTAATGACCACGAAAAAGGCCAAGAAAATGTTGCAAAAGATCCGAGGCACTGATGATGTCCAGGAAGAACTAGACGATCTCATCGAAGCAAGTTTATGCCTCAAAAGCCATAAAACACCCTTTCAAGAACCTGATGCAAAGAAAAATACAGGCCGCAGCTCGTCATGTCCGTAGCAATCCCATTCTTCCAACAAATAACTGGAATAAACGTCATCTCCTTCTACGCACCGTTACTCTTCCTGACTCTCGGTTCGGGAGAGAACGCTTCCCTCATGGCTGCAACAGTGATCGGATTAATTGGCTCGACCTTCGTTTTAATGGCATTGGTGCTGGTAGATATAGAGTAGGCAGAAGGCCCTTATTCCACGTAGGTGGGATTCAGATGTTGGTTTCACAACTTATGGTTGAGAGGTTCATGGCAGCCAAACTCGGGGATCACGGCTATGGACAAGGGTTATGCCTTTGCAGTTCTGATCATGATTTGTGCATACATTTCAGGTTTTGGACTGTCTTGGGGTCCATTAGGATGGGTTGTCACAAGTGAAATTTTCCCACTAGAAATACGGTCGGCAGCTCAAAGTATAACGGTGGCTGTTAATCTCTTCATGACTTTCTTCATTGCGCAGATTTTCATGGCTATGCTCTGCCATTTCAAGTCTGGGATTTTCTTCTTCTTCGCAGCATGGGTTGTGGTGATGTCAGTGTTCATATATTTCCTGCTCCCAGAGACGAAACATTCCCATTGAAAAATGGATAAAATCTGGAGGGAGCATTTCTTCTGGAAAAGGGTTATAGGGGAAAGTGCATATGAGGAGGTGGAGGACAAGAAGACTGAGGCAGCTTAGTGTAGTAAAGGGTGGTGTCTATCCCTTGTTTTCTTCAGCATCGAATAATGGCGTGGCTGCTTCCTGTGATCCATGTTAATTTTTTGGTTCAATTTAAATTTGATTTCTTCCCAGGTCATTAATATCTTGTTATCTTTGCTGTTTAATGAGCAATTCCTGTTGAAATCTGATTTAGTTAAATTTGAACCAATTAATTGACAAGTATAATACACTTATGACATGATTGATTTACATTTCAAAATAATTGACCAATACACTTGCTATTCTTAGTTTAATTCAACCAAATTTAAATTAAAAGAATTATTTCTGTTCTATGTCTTCTATAGAGAAAAGCTCGATGCATCATCACTTAACCCTTCCCTCTTGGAATTTGAACTTTGAAGCAAATATGCTATATTCGCTTCCCACAATTATGGAAGATGAGATAAAAAAAATAAAAAATAGGTGTCGTTAAAAAACGATAAAAAATTAGAAAGAAAATTTTATTCAGCTTTAGAAGAAAGATGGGTTATGCTACAAATAACAAGGCAGAATTATGAGCTTCAGGACTAGAGGTGATTACGATACAATAGTTTATATTTTATTTAATAAATTTTAATAAATAATTTAACTCAATTTGATTCGTACAAATTTAATTTTTTTTTAATCGCCCCTGTCAGTGACTGGCCTTTGGCATAGCAAAATCATTAGACATAAGTTGTTTTGGTAATCAATAGGGACACCTAGGCCTTTTTCTTGCACAGTATGTTAAGAGGCATCTAGCTCCTCCCAAAAGTCTAGGTAGTTACAAGACTGTATATGGGGAACTTTTATGATATTTTGCTCATATCCTACCCAACTTCTACTGTAGAGAAATGTATGGATCAGTGGACCTTTTGGCACAATGTTATTGGAGTTTTTAACGATTTTGTTTATTACAAATGATGTACATAAACTAGTCACTCTGTTATTTAATTATCTTCATTTATGTTAAATTTTAAGTAGGTTTTTTATTAGAATTTAAGTCGTAAATTAAGTATAGGATAAATAAGACGGAATCCTGATTTTGAGATTAGTTCTAATTATACAAGTACCTTCACTTTTTATAAATACAAATACATTTTTGAGATTGTAGTTGTAAACAATCGAGCGTCTCTTTAAGGGTTGATGTTGAGCCTTTTGGGCACTTGCTAGTAAGTCTCACTCTTCTTCCCCACCGGGCGCAGGCTTACGATTTTTTGAACTGTCTTTGTGAACATGAAGAGATGGGATTGAGTTTTCACGCTTTCACTAAGGGATTTTCTTTTTCCTTTCGTACCTTTCTGACTTTCTATCCTTCTTTTTGATAGGACAGGTAAGACTGATTTTCTATTTTCCGCCTTTTCTGGCCAACTTTTGCTAAAGGGCTTCTTAGGAAGAAAGCAATCCAAAGAGAGTGCGTACTAAGTGCCCCTTCCTTGAACCGGCTCTCTCTCTTCCTTACCGACCTTCCTTAAGCAGGACCCTCACTTCAGTGCGAGAAAAAACGTTTAGGTTTTACCGCGTGAGCAAAATCCATAAATCATCACATTTTGAAGTCCTGGTTCATCCACTCTTTCTTTTTCGATTTCTTCTACCACTTCGAAATCCGACAACTGCTTGTTGATCGAGTCAATCGGGACTGACTTTCCGTAGCTTTCCTCACTGAAGCAATCCTCTTTTCTTGTTCTGTAGTTCACGAGATTGGTTCAGCTTTTCAGTCTTTCAAAGGTGGCTCCTCTCTCTAAACTATCGAAGATGACTGACACTCGAAATCATTGAAATTCCCCTACCCTGGGAGTAAGTAAAGGTGAGGTCCTGAGAGAGATGCTTCATACATGGCATCCGATTGAAAGAAAGATAGGGGTTGGCAATAAAAGAAAACAGCCATTTCATTATTGACGGGAATCAAGAACTTATTCACTTAAGAGATTTTAAGATTTTTCTTTTGAACAGTGATTGACAGGGGACAGGTCGGTGAAGCCTGATCCTTCTAGTGCTGTCATGTCCCCCATTCCATGCTCTAACTCAGTTTCAGTTCCTTGCTTCGCTTCTTTTCTGTTTTGGCTTTAGCTGCGAACTCCACTTTCGGGTTGATCTTTCAATCTGCTAAGGTGTACGACGACAAGCCGGTCTTCCTTTTCATAGTTTCTTCTTTGTCTCCTGCCGGACTCCCTTATTCATCGAGAAAGAGAATGGAGAGAACCCCAACTCCGATAAGAATTCCTTTCAATTCAATAAGGGATCGATCTGACCGTCAAAGGAGAGAAACTTAGATAGTAGTATGCCTCGAAAGGAGTCTGCTCTTTCCTTTCTATTTCCATTTCCCCACGTCCAGGGATTGGTTCGAGTTCCTGGTGAATCTGTTCTAGGCTTTCTAGCCAAGTCCACTAGAAAATGATTCTTGAACAAGAGCAGCGGAAATGGATTTTCTATCTAAACAATTTCCCGTTCGCCAGGTCTTTCTTTTTTTTCTTTAAAGAGCGGGGTCGGGGACTCGATGGCTATTGCGCTTATTCCTCCCACTTGGGATACCGGATACCATACCTTTTGCGATTCTTAACCTAATAAGGATTTCAAGTAAAGAGCTCCATCCCAGAAAGTCACACCGCTCACTAATCCAATGCTACTCACGTTCAGGCTTTCAAAGCGCTGAGTCGTTTACAGGAAAAGCACTTACTTATTCCCTTTCCTTTCCCTACGCTCTGCTTCCCTGGTAGAGCTGCTATAAGATAAGCTCTTTTTCCATTTAGTTTAGAGAGAGTAGCTTTCCACGGTCTGAGGTCATCCTTCCCTGGAATTGTAAATATGTTCTCTTGCCTGGTCGGCAGTTGCTTGCTTTTCTTAAGCCAATTGCATTCCGGTCTGAGGGAGAGTCTAGCAAGGGCTCTAATTAATCTGCCCGCTCAAGTGTGGAAAAGCTTCTCAATCGCCGCCTATATCGCTTGGGCTCTTTAGGCTTACTTTACTTGGGCCAGGCTAAAGATGTGCTTTCAAAGGGCTTTCTTTAATTAGTTCTCTTCCACCGGCTTTTGACCTACATAACACTTCCACAGTCACCAACTAATAGCGACTCCTCCAACCTAACTGATTCATGAGGCTTGAAGTAGATAAGATCTTCATCGACCACCGACTCACACATATCCTTGGGGCAGCGATTTCTCTCAGAAATGAGTCCCACGTATGTAATATTCCAACACTGGAATATGGAACACACTGACCAATAAACCATCCCATATATATGGGCTAAAATAAAGACTAGGGAAAGGCGAAGACAAAAGCATGGATTGACTTGAATCTACGACGAAACCTGAATCACCCCTGATTGAGCTGTTCCATAAGGAGCTCATATCATCCGGAAGAGCAGACATGCCGAAGAAGCCTTTTTCTTTCTACGCCCCTTTTCTGTAGGTGGCATCTTTAGTTTCCTAGGTCTCTAAAAGTTCCCCATAAAAGAGTAAATGGGCGCTATTGAGCTGATCTAGTCCCATTTGAAGCAACTATGCAGAGTCAAGCTTAATGGCTATGAGTGAGTTGGTCTATGACCATGTAACTACGTCAAACCTCAATCTCAAAAACCAGATCCTACTAGGTAAAAACCAAGTGTGAAAGTATGGCTAATGATAGTTACATCTTGATCTCTCTATAAGCTCCAACAATTGCCATATAAATAACTCGGCGGAGTGGCCTTAGCTTACAGTACTCTTATGAGTGCCCAGAGGGAAGTATTCATGAAGGAAGAGCCAATCATCATCTCTTTGGGGTCTTCCCCCTTCAGTATCTCAAGAAATAGAACAGTATACAGTACCGCCCGTAAAGAAAGACAGACTATAAGATAAGTAGCAGCAGCTACGGCATTTCCCCACCTCAATAGCTGCTCTAACGGGGGTCTACTTCCATTCATGAACAGCGGAATAAAGAAAATCTTTGGGAAACTTTCGAACTCTTTTGTCCCATTTAGTAAATGGAAATATATAGGTAATTTGCCGAGTTCGTAGGTGACCCAGGTTAGTAACTGAGTATGACATAAGTCTGAGTCACCGATTCAATTCCATCGAACCTCTTTTGGCCCGAGAAATCCCACTAGGCGATGTAGGTCAGTCGATTATCTACAAGATAAAAGACAAGCTTTCACTAACCTGAGCTCCCAGGCTCACCGATGGCCATTTCTTCCCAAGCGCCTCTATAGAAGTAAGCTCTGTGAGGGCTTGTCGTAGATAAGTTAGGTTTACAGTTTTCGTTTTTGAATTTATTGCGTATTGGCTTATCAAGGATAAGCTTTCCACCTCACTCATCCTTATCTACTTCGACAGTTCGCCTTGCGGCTCACCTTGGATACGTACACCCTGCTGGAGATCCTTTATTAAAACCCTGGAAAGCCACCTCTTCTTCGTTTTGCTTTTCTGTCCAAGGGAGCGGAATGAATTCTGCTTTGCAGGTATTTAATACAACGATCCTAAGCAGTAGGAGATGACATGCGACTATATGCTATAACAGTAACAATGATTTTTGAAAGACATTTTAGGCCGGGAGTTTGATCAGAGTCCTCTTATGTTTGTCAGACGAGGGGAATGAATTTAGCCATATATATCCCTCACTGCTTCCTCAACGTGGTTTAAAAGCCAGGCTAGTGGCCTTCTCAGCCTTTCTTTCAGCAGATTCTGATGCTTCAGCTTCTTCATACTTGTTATTTTGAAAATAAGCTCGTGAAGGATCGATGTAATTGAGCTCGCCCGTAAAGCATCATGACACAAGGGAAGGGAAAGCGCAATAGCAACCCATAAGCTTTACTAAACCAATAAGGGCATTCGGATAGAAAGAGCGATCCACGTAAGCCAGCAAGCTTGATAAGATAAGAGCACTCTAAGACGAAGAGGACCAGGTCATAGAAAAGGTTGAGGAGGGCATATGATTGATCTAAAGATTCAAGGGAGCTGGACCAAGCCATCCTGATCGCCCCATACCTTTGAAAGCCCACCAGCTAGCATTCGAAATCAGAAGAATAGCGAACTGGAGCGAACCTATATTATGTAATAAAGCCAATTGTAAGCAAGATCGATCATCAGAGAGATAGTATCGGACGAGACAAGCTCCTGCGTCTACAAGAGATCCTGCAGTTTCAGCTTCGACACCAGCGGCTACTTAAGCTGAAGCTCCTGTTCAAGGGAAGGGCGGCTACCAGCTGCGTCCTTAGAACCAACCTTAGACCATTCTCAAGAACCCAGAAGCAAGAAGAAGAGAAAGCGCGGCCAAACCAACTCAACTCCCTGAGACAGCTATTGGCATCAGGTTTGGAGAGTCCTAGCACCCCCGGAAAAAGCTACAGGCTCTCGTTCGGAAACCATCCTAAACTCCCCCTATAAAGCCTTCCCCTCGTTTAAAGAAAGCCCTCTCTTTGAGCTAGACAGCGAGTCAGCATTCGTCCAACTATTTAAGTCCATAATCTTTCGCCCTGGTCTGAGGACGAGAGGATTCCTTTCCACCGACACCTGGGGATCAGACAACCACAGGATGGAAGAAAGGTTTTTTGAAAGATTGATATATGTTCATAACCGGACTTCCTGCTAGCACGCCCCACTCCTAACTGCATAAGAAATCAAACCCGAAACAAAGACGGCGGAGGTTTTTATTCCTGCTTGTCCGCTAGCCAGTAAGTGCTTGGCCCTGGGCATTATTGATTAAGTGAAAGAGGACTCCCACTTTCGCTCTCCCATCAGTGTGACTAAACTCATCTCCGTTTGCTACTCGCCCGGCCTTAGCCTCTGATCTTTCATCCCTGCCTTCTCAATCCAAGAAAGCTTCTAGGTTTTTCTCCCTTCTATCCTAGTCCTTTGAATCGAGCAGGCGGTTTATTAAACAAATATTTGTTGAATAGGGCTAAACGCTTGTCAGCTGATCTACGACCACCCTTGCTTATTGGATTGAAGCCAACACAAGATAAGCGATTGCCTGACCTTTCTTTTCAGAGTCCCTCAAGCCCCCTATCGATAAAATAAAAAGGGGAAAGGCACCGGACGCAATTTCGGAGCCGGTGCATGCCTCTAAAGATCGCTTCCTCTAAGAATAGATATCCCCTGCCCTGGCTTGATTACGAAGAAGAGGCTGTCTCAGATCATGGGAGAGTCGAAGACCTACGGCTAGGACGTAAGCCAGCCGGAAACCGACTAATCTACTTTAGCATTTATTTGCGGTGGACTGAGATAAAAATTCTTCTCTGTCAACGGCTTAGTACTCGATGACTGCATACGTAAGAACGTTTTAGCTAACAACTTTCTATTTTTTTTCTCTGTTAATGGATTGTGCATTGAATTGCATACAGCATACGTATGAAATTAACACCTCCCCTGCGGTGCCATCAATAAGAATCGAACCAACCACAGCCCCACTACTTTTTATTCCAAGGTTTGGCACTCTGTTGACATTTCTTTTTTGCTGAGTAAGCAATGTCTTTCCCGCTCCGGTACTCAAAAGTCTTATTTGCGGAGAAGGTTTTCAATTTTGAACTGCCTCTATTCTGCATATGCATCTTTCCCCACCATAGAAAATTTAGCTTCAGCATTGAATATTTTGTGCATGGCTAATGAAAGCAGCTATAGGCTTCATCAATTTCCTGCAACAAGATGCAACGGATGGCGTGAACGTCATAATATTCCGTTTTTATAGATCCGGCCGCAGGGTTATGGCATCCTTGATTTCATGAAATGCTTTCTTTCTACAACAACCTATTCAAACTCTTTTTTATTCCTCCGCATGAAGCTTGTAGACTCATTACGCTCTTCGATTTGACTCGTCGGCTCTGCTAGCAAGCAAGCACAGCAAAGCAGCATGAGTCTTTCGCGCTAATTCCATCAGTTGTTGGGGGAGGGTGGTCGTAGATCCTGAGAAAGTCATTTTGAAACTGACCCCTTCAGGAATATTCACCACAAAATCTGCATATGCACTAACCACAACCATTGAAGATGAACCAAACCTTCCAGTTCCAAACTGTCAAGACCAGCGCAGGCCACCCCCACTCTCAACAAACTCAAATACTTCCTATGGCTCTGTGCCCATAATCGTCTTCCAACCAAGAGTCATCTGCACCACATACACATTCTAGCTGAAAACTTCTGCCCTCACTGTCCTTTCGAAACGGAAACTGTTCTCCATGTGCTTCGAGACTGCACAAAAGCTAAAACTATATGGAGGGAGTCAACTCCATTTCACTTTCACCCAACAACCCCCAGAGGATATCCTCACTTGGCTCAAAACCAACTGTCTCAATCAGACAGCGCACACCAAGAAAATCCCATGGAACACATTGTTCACCTTCACATGCTGGCACCTTTGGCTTCAAAGGAATAACCACATTTATAAAAGAAAAAAGATGAGCGAAAATTGGACCCTACCACAATCATTGCCAAAGCTGCCGAATACCATTTCCTATCACCATCTACCTCAGCAGTTCGCCAATGACGCATCAAAATGGTCAAATGGAAACCGCTATACATTGGATGGATGGATAAAGCTGGACACGGATGGCTCCTCAAAGGGTAATTCAGGACCGGGCGGAACAGGAGGCTGGATGGAATGAAGGGGACGACGGATTCTCCATCCACATTTTGAAAAGTTCTGTTAGGTTCTTAGTAGCAATCGGCGACCTTTTCTTCTTTTACTTCACATAGCTTTTCGTCTCTTTGATAGCTGGAAGTTCTCCAAAAGTATGAAAAGCTGGAGGACTTTGTACCATCCATTCCGGTGTGGTTGGATTCTGTTCAACAGCCCAAGGACTTGGAGCACATCTTTTGTTCTTTCCACTGCTTGAAGTGATTGTTACGACCACGAAGAAACGACAAATCCCAACTACGGATATATAAGAGCCAAAACTGCTAAGGGCATTCCATCCAGCGTAAGCATCTGGATAATCTGGAATGCGACGTGGCATACCCGAAAGCCCTAAGAAATGCATAGGAAAGAAGGTCAGATTAACCCCGATAAAAGTGATCCAAAAATGGATTTGACCTAAAGTTTCAGGGTATGTCCGACCAAAGATTTTACCTACCCAATAGTGAAATCCTGCAAATAAAGCAAAAACGGCTCCCATAGAAAGTACATAATGGAAATGTGCAACCACATAATAAGTATCATGTAGAGCAATGTCTAGCCCAGAATTTGCCAGAACTATTCCCGTGAGTCCTCCTATGGTGAACAAAAAGATGAACCCTACAGCAAATAACATGGGTGTTTTGTATTGTATCGAACCCCCCACATGGTAGCGATCCAACTAAATATTTTTATTCCAGTGGGGACAGCTATGATCATGGTAGCTGCGGTGAAGTAGGCACGGGTATCAACGTCTAAGCCCACAGTAAACATATGATGAGCCCAAACAAGAAATCCAAGGACGCCTATACTGATCATGGCATAAACCATGCCTAGATACCCGAAAACCGGTTTTCCCGAAAAAGTCGAAACGATATGACTTATGATACCGGATCCAGGCAGAATTAGGATGTAAACTTCAGGGTGCTTCTCTCTTCTACTAATATAAGCGGATGAATAGAAGAAAGTGGACTATATCATTCAAACTATGCCAATATGTTAGGAAAGCTGAATGCTTTATGCTGAATTTGATCTTGAATTAAACTTTGCTTTTGAATAAGTTAAAGACAGTATTTATAATAGAAATGACTTCGTATTTCTACTCAAATTAAGATTTTAAGATTAATTCGATCATTAACTTTTATGACTTTCGAAATAGTATACCTTGCTCCAAAGTAATATACCTCAAAAGTACTACTCTTTTAAGTTTCTTTAGTAACTCAGACCATTATAGATAACGAATATTTTGATCTACATAATTCAATAGTATAATTTAGATAATCAGTCACTAGAAATATACAATTATCCTAGTAATTGAGGACTGACAATGCTTTATATAAGAGATTATTAGTCTATCTGAATGACACTAGTATGAAGCAGGATATATCATAGTTTAAATTCATTCCACAAGCGAGATGTTTTAAACTTTAAATAATAGTACATCTCTCTCTTTTTTTTTTTAAGAAGTTACAAAAAAAAATCAAAAGTTGTGACTAAATTTTGTAATACTTATATAATTTAAAAAATAAGTATTTAATTTCTAACATTAAAGTTAAAGATAAGTTTAAGAAAATTAAACCTTAACAATATTTATAAATGTAAAAAACATAAATATTTTATAACCACGTGTTCTATATTTTTTAATTTCAAACAAAATTTTAAAAAATTCCATAAAAACCTCTTAAAATGAATTACATATATATACAAAAAAAAAAAAAAAATCCACCGAAGAATCAACCCAAAGTACATTCCACCAACTTTTTATTTAAAACCGCAAATCCTAACATTTAATAAATATTGTTAAAATTAATTTTCTTAGACTTATTTAAATTAAAAATTAAAATTACTGATATAGATTCTTTTGTTATATTCTCAAATTATAAAAGTTTTACAGAAAGATTTAGTCATAACTTTAGTTTTTTTTCCAATAACTACTGAAAAAAAAGTACTATTTATTTTAAGTTAAGTAATTAATATTTGTTATTATGTTCATAAAATTCAAAGTTTCATTATTAACATGAGATAATTACATAATATTCAACGTTTCACAATATATACAAGAAATATAAACTTTTCTTTTTCCACCTAAAAAAATGATTATTGACAATGTTACAAATTTAAGGAGTTAAAGTGAGAAAAATAAACTTAAATCTATCATTTACCCTCAAAATTAAAAGTAAAATCCTCCAATATTTTCACTAAAAAATGTCAAAAAGGCCAAATTGCGTCATAAAGTAAAGTTTAAAAAACACAGTTATAGTCAATAAACTTAAGAAACTAAAATAATTTTAAATACAAATTTAAGGAATCAATTATACGATTTATACTTTAAAAAAAAACAAATGTGGACTAGAAAAAAATTAAGAAACTCAATCATCGAAGACAACTACAATTAGCAAGGAATTACTATAGAGCAAACTATAAGTTAGCTGTACTGAAAGTCGGAAGTATTCTTCACTTATTATATATGATCAAAAAATTCTTGCCAAAATCTGGTTCGGTCGAATCTGAACTAATTAAATGATAAGTGCAATACACTTGCCATGTGATTGGTGTAGAGTTCAGAAAAAGTGACCATCACATTGCAAGTGTAATACCCTGTGATTAGTTTGGTTTGACCAAACCTAATTTGGGCAAGAATTTTCCACACAATTAGTAATCATTTTAGTATTGTTACTTAATCAATTTATAGCTAATTAGAGAAAGAAGATTCAAAACAATCAAACAAAACATTAAATTTTACAAACTAACCTTGTGAATAGTTGTTTGGGAGCGCTATCTTTTGAAGTAGTTCCCATCCTTCATCTTCACTCAAACACTCCAATCTGTGAACGTATCCTGTGGAAGCAATGTTTTGATTTCTGGTAGTGAGCAAAATTCTGCTGCCAGACTCTCCAATGGGAAAGGCATGGCGCAAGTATTCCAATCCTCAGCTTTCCAAATATCATCCAAAATCACTAGACATTTCTTCTCTTTTTGTGCATCATACAACCTGCGGACCAACTCATCATCATCGTGTTGCTCCACATTTTTCATGTGGGAGAAGTTTCTTTAGTAGTCCTTGAAAAATAGTTCTCGGTTGGAATTGTTGGCTAATACAGATCCAAGCACGTGCTTCGAACCATCTCTGCACAGCCTCCCCTTGGTAAACCTTCCTAGCAAGAGACGTCTTTCCCAAACCTCCCATCCCACATATAGAAATCACTTGATTTGAGCTATGATCATCATTTGTGAGAAGTGATTCCAGCAGCTGTCTTTCTTCCTTCATCCCAACAAAGTATTGTTCAACCCCATGGCCGAACGTTTTCCTTGACCAATCGGTATCATCTGCCGAACTTGATGAGCTATCCCATTTACTACTTATAGACTCCAACTGTTTAGTGAGATCAATCATACGGGACCGAATGCTTTCGGTCTCTTTTCCAATTTGGTGCATGCTCAAACATTCACTTAAATATGCAAGTAAATCTTTTGTATTCCTTTAAAGTTTCTTGCTTTTCTTCTGGACGTAACTTCAACAGCGTACCTTTCCAATATAATCTCAGCCTGAGTGGCCAAATCTCGAAGCTCACGGACCAATTGCGGATCGTCTCAGAGTTGTCGGTATCTTGTCTTTTACTAGCATCCTTCAAGAAACAATGCATGGTCTTGAGCTGCCTACGGACATCGTCAACTTGGTCGCCGACCCCGGATAAGACTTTCACTTCCTCGCAACAGGTCACGAAGGGTTTCGAGAGCCACGGATGCAACAGCTTCGGCCATTTTGACGATTTTCCCAGACAAAATTGCCGGATCTAGCTGCCGATCGACGACTGCAAATACTTAGAAACTCTTGAAAAGAAATGACAGTGGATGCTGAACAACCTAGAAAGAATTATAATTTAATTTATACTAATAAGTCTGGCACATTTTATGTATGTGCATAATTTTTAAAATATTTTTGTAAATTATATTATTATTTTTATAGAGTTCATAATTTCCTATGTATAAGATAAAATAATATATAGGGTAAATTACATCTACCTCCCCTGAGGTTTGGTATAATTACAAATGCCCCCTCGTTGTTTGAGAAATTACAAATACCCCCTAATTTTAAGGACCGTCTAACAATTACCCCAATCTATGCATTTTTTATAGTGAACTGACCAAAATACCCTTATGAATTAAAATTTATAATTTTATTTATTTTTTTTAAAAATATTTTTTTTATCAACTAAGGCGATAATTTTTTTTAATAATTTTTAAATTTTTTTCATCCATCCCATTCAATATTTTTATAAGATTTTAATTTTTTTTTAAAAAATAAAAAAAATACTGTAAGGGCAAAGTTGACATTTCTATGCCTCCATCCAAGGATTACACAATTTTATCAAACATTAGGGGGGTATTTGTAATTTTTCAAACAACGAGGGGGTATTTGTAATTATGTCAAACCTCAGGGGAGGTAGATGTAATTTACCCTAATATATATGTATAAGATAAAAATGCATGAAAAAAAAAAAAAAACAAAAGGTAACTTAAAAGATTCTGATGAGTGAGAAATTTCAAAACAATTAATTAATCTAAAAAATATATAAGAAAATGGTAGACCCAAAGTTATAAGAAATTGGTGAGAAAAAAGATTGTTAAATAGCATTGCTATCAATCAACTAAATTTTGGTAATGCCATTGTTACGTACAATTGTCAAATAAAAGATTCACCAGAAGTAAATTTGGTTAAATGATTCCGTTAATGGAATTAAATTTTGTTAGATGTTACATACAAATTATTAAATATCATTACCATACAAAATTTTAAATTTTTAAATGTTATTGTTACGACAATGTCAATAGAGCTAAATAGTATGTGTTAAAAAAGTAAAATGGGTTGTATATAAATACAATAAATTTTAAAAGAAAATACATATTTTGATGATACAAAAAAAATAGGTAAATAGAAAATTTATCTTCTGTGATCTTGCAAATAAACAAATTATCGCCTTATGAAAATAAATAAAATGTGCTTTTTTTAAATTGAAGCAATTTATCCCCTAAAAAGAGGTAAATTGCTTCATTTTAAAAATATATATAGATAAATTATTGTATTTTAGAAAATACAAGGAGGTAATTTATAAGAGGATAATTTGTCCATTTACAATATAACAATGGGGTCATTTATGTTTTTTTTTTCAAAATATCTATACATTATTATTAAGGGAGCACTATTTAGTGTTTCTCCCTTTTTGTCTGTTTTTTTTTATTTTTTCATTTATTCATTTTATAACTTGTCACTCTCTCACTGCCTTTTATATTTACTTTCTCATTTTTTTTTCATACATCTTTTTTTAACACTATTTTATTATAAATTTAATATTAATTTATCAATTTATATATATTTATTAAATAAATAAATATTTTAAAAATAATTTATTTTAAATATTATTATAAACTTTACGGACGTATAATATGTGCCACAAATACTAATACATATAACCAATAAACAATGTGATGGCCATAATTGATTATTTTTAAATCTAACCTTTGCCTGTCATTTGCTTTCATTCCACGCATTTGCTTTTGCGCTGTAAAATAGAAACGAATTATTTGCTTTTGCTTTTGCTTTTGCAATTTAGCTCAATCGATAAGGATGAATTATTTTCAAATTTTAGATTCTTTTTAAATATAAAATTATATTTTATTTAAACATAATTTTAAAATTATATTTATATCCTATTCTATAATTCTCCGTTTACACATGTTCTTCCTTCGTTAGTATTTGAACAAAAATAGTTACCTTAGCAAACATATTTCACAAAATTTTAATTTTACCCTGTGTTCAATATTTTCATATTTTAAGGTTTGGACGAAAAATGGTGATATTAATAAAAAAAAAAAGATAAAAAAATTTTAAAGTTGCCACGCATTCAGCATTTTTATGTAATAATTTTGTACTTATAAAAATATATAATAATGCTATATATATAAGATATTAATTCATTTATAAGTACAAAAATACAAGTGAACTTTTAGAGGGTGTGTAAGCGTAAATTCAAAAAAATTTAGAAAAAAAGTCTAAGTTTATATTTTTAGAAGGGTTTAAATGTAATTAATGACTTTTTCAGTCAATCATTGTTAGTGAATGATATGTAAATGGTTTACAATATGGTTTTGGCAGTATGTGTTGATTCGTGTCAGTAATCGAAGCTGCCCACTTAATTTTTAATGTTTTGTTTTGTATTAAGAAAGTGGACCGACACTTAAAGTAGTGTAATGATTATGGTGTCCAATTATTGTCCAATCATATTTAATTTAATTAAATGATTGTGCCCTTCTATTAAAATAATGTGTTCGTTGGGTAAAAGTTTTTGAATGAAATGATGCGTCCATTTGAGTAAAGTAGTATGTCCTTTAGGTAAAATGATATATTTATTCAGACGAAAGGTTATAACATTTCAAAAATATCTTTTCTGATCGGACATGACCATTCAAGATACCTTTTCAATTTCTATAAATAGGTTCGCCCATTTCATTTCATTCATTCAATTTATTCGATAGCATTCTTAAGTACTAAAAGCATTTTACAAATATAGTTTAGTAAGAGAGTTCAAAATATTTTTTGGTTTATTGTTTTCAAAGTTTGTAGTGCTAATACTTTGTGATTTTAAGTCATTGTATCTTGAGAGACAAATTGCCATTTCCATTAGTACCAGAGCGGAATAATAATTGTTTTAAACAAAAAAGGAGTCTAACTCTTGCCTCAATTTCATAATACACAAATTTGTGCCCATTAGTTATCATACATACTATAAAGTAATTGAATTATTTTCTAATTGATAATGCTCATCTGGTTGAATTTCCCACCCCAAACTTTTTAAATTAGAAAAATAGAAGTAGACAGTGACAATTATAGAAATTGGAAAGGTATACCTAAGAATGAAAAATTAATATGAATGAATGCTTACTGAAGTTTCAAAATAAAACTCAAAGATGCAAATAATTCCTGCAAGGAGTGTTGAAAAGTGTGGAAAATATCTCAAGATTATTCGTGCTTCCGGGTCAGACTATGAAAATTATAGTTCAGACCGGTTCGGTCGAACTTGAATCGATCATACGACAAGTGCAATATCCTTATCTTGTGATTGATGTACAATTTAAAAAAACTAATCAATCACATAGTAAATATAATATACTTGTTATATGATTGAATTAATTCGATCAAATCTAATTTCAACAAAAATTTTCTCAATGGTGCTGCAAGTGAGTTGTAGTGGTCCGAGGACCATCAATGTGTGTCGCGGTCGGACTTCCATCCTTAGGCCTCCTTGTTGCATGAGTTTTGGGTCTTAAAATTTAATATTATATTTTAGTTATTTTAGTTCCGCAATCAAACTCCTTCTATCTAATCAACACTAAATACTAAAATAGATGAAGAAAATTTGGTGGGGAAAATATCACGAATATATATTTTCTATTCTCAATAAGAGTTGTATATAAATAAATATAAAATTTAATGCATAAAACTTGAAAAATGAAATAACTTTAATACAAATAAAAACATACAATCTAATGAATTTAAGTCGAATATTCACGATTATATTTCCACACTTGAAAAGTGGGCGAAAAAATGCAAGATTTTAGTTAATTTTTTTTAATTGATATCGAAAAGAAAAAAAAAATGCTGATGAACTATTATTAGAAAAAATATATATTCATTTAGTGATCAGTTAGAGAAATCATGACTAAATTGATTGAAAGACATTATGAAATTAAAAAAAATAATATGAATGAATTATGTAGGTAAACTAAATTTTTAAATCAAAAAATAAAAAATCAATTAAATAAACAAAAGTATTTCAATCGGACATGAAGGATTAAAAAGATGATTCAAAAATAAAAAGTCTAAAAAGTTTAAGTACATAAAAAAAATTAATGATAAGAGCAAATAAATAAACTATAAAATTAAAAAAAAAATAAGAAGTAAATATATGAACACTTCATGGTAGATTCTCTGTTAAAACAAATTAAAAATAAGCCTTTTTATATTTTTCTAAAAGCAGTTATAAAAAGAATGAAATTGAAAATTTATATATTTATTAAGTATGATTACCCTTTTTGTATTGCAATAAATTAAATCTACAAAGCTTACAATATATTAATGTTAAAATTGACCGTTACAATATATGAAGCTTAAAAAATTATGGGATTTGTACCGAATTTAGGAACAATTTTTACGACATTTGAAACGACCGGTTATTAGTGGAATTAATTTAAATCGGTATTTAGAACATTTTCTCTTCCGTCCTTATAGCCGGCATTAGGAACGGTTGAGCGTGGACCGTTCCTACAATGGAACGAGTTTTATACCACATTGTGTACAATCGTTTTTAATTGCGTATTTCAATATAAAACTTGATTTGTTTGCTTGGAACACATTTTATAGGTTTTCGAATGGTTCCACAAAAAAGTTTCGGAATAACTTAGGAACGACAGGGTGGAATACGCTTGGCATAAATTTAGAACAGTTGTTGCAGATCATATATTTAGAAATGGTCTTTGAAACTGACTGTTGCGAATGATTTGGAATAATATTAGGAACGATTTATTATTTATTTGGAATACATTATTATAACTATTTTAGGATTGTTGTTTGGAACACATTACTGAATATGCATTAATTTGAATTAGAATATGTCTAGGAACGGGTTCTTGTTTTTTTAGGAATACTTTTTTAGAACTGTTTTAGTAATTCTATTTGGAATGATTTCTTTTTTTAAGATTGTAACTGCTTTTTAACACTTCTTAAGACCGTTCCTAAATTATTACTTTTTAAGGGGATTATTTCACTTTTCATACCTAAAGTATACATTTTTTTAGTTTTAGTACCCCAACTTTCCAAGTCATCAGATTTAATACCCAAAGTTTCTAGTTTTATTTCACTTGAGTACCCCCCTTTAAGATGACCGTTAAAACTAGCGGCAATTTTGGAGGAAAAATTAGGCAGGAATTTGTTTATGTAAGGGTGTGTTTGGCTTCCAATTTATTCAGCACACAAAAAAAAAATTCTATGTTAATTCTTTTCGATTTCAAATTTCATAGTTGAGGATAATAATTTAAAAAAAAAATACACATTTAATTCAATTTCTATATAAAAAAAAATACCAATTTTACTAGAAAAAAACACTTTTTTTTCTTTTTTCTTTTTATTTAGCCTCGACTCAAATATTATCATACTCTATTTTTCGAGGTTTATGCTATAATTTTTTATATATACTTTTTAATTATTTTAACAAATATTGTCTTTTGGCTTTTTCTGTGACCAGTGAAATAGAAAGTTGTAATAAATTTATAAACAAAATTCTCTCAGCCAAAAATAATAATTGCAATGTATTTTTTATTTAGAGCACAAACAATTGTATAATATATCAAAATATACATATGCAATTTTATTTGACTCAAAAGTACGTTGACACTCTTTGAATGACTTAATCAGGTTTTCTTTGTTTGTTTTTTGCATACAATATTAGTGGCGATTGAACATATGACTGTTAGTTTTCTTAAATTATTTCTAAGCGATTATCTTTACATTAATCCACATTTAGCATGTATTTTATTTCCATGATTTTAGTTGGGAGGAAATATTTGAATTGAAATTTTCATAACGATTTGAATTAACATTTTTTTAGAATTGAAATTGGGTTAAAATTTAATATTATATTTTAATTCTTTTAGTTCCGCAATCAAACACCTTCTAATCAACACTAAATACTAAAATAGATGAAGAAAATTTGGTGGGGAAAATATCACGAATATATTTTTCTATTCTCAATAAGAGTTGTATATAATAAATATAAAATTTAATGCATAAAACTTGAAAAATGAAATAACTTTAATACAAATAAAAACATACAATCTAATGAATTTAAGTCGAATATTCACGATTATATTTCCACACTTGAAAAGTGGACGAGAAAATGCAAGATTTCAGTTAAAAAAATTTAATTGAAATTGAAAAGAAAAATAAAAAGATGCTGATGAACTATTATTCGAAATAATATATATTCATTTAGTGATCAGTTAGAGAAATCATGACTAAATTGATTGAAAGACATTACGAAATTAAAAAAATAATAATATGAATGAATTATGTAGGTAAAGCTAAAATTTTAAATCAAAAAATAAAAATCAATTAAAATCAGACATGAAGGATTAAAAAGATGATTCAAAAATAAAAAATCTAAAAAGTTTAAGTACATAAAAAAAATTAATGATAAGAGCAAATAAATAAACTATAAAATTAAAAAAAATTAAGAAGTAAATATGAACACTTCATGGTAGATTCTCTGTTAAAAAAAATTAAAAATAAGCCTTTTTATATATTTTCTAAAAGCAGTTATAAAAAGAATGAAATTGAAAATTTATATATTTATTAAGTATGATTACCCTTTTTGTATTGCAATAAATTAAAATCTATAAAGCTTACAATATATTAATGTTAAAATTTTGACCGTTACAATATATGAAGCTTAAAAAATTATGGGATTTGTACCGAATTTAGGAACAATTTTTACGACATTTGAAACGACCGGTTATCAGTGGAATTAATTTAAATCGATATTTAGAACATTTTCTCTTCCGTCCTTATAGCCGGAGTTAGGAACGGTTGAGCGTGGACCGTTCCTACAATAGAACGAGTTTTACCACATTGTGTGCAATCGTTTTTAATTGCGTATTTCAATATAAAACTTGATTTGTTTGCTTGGAACATATTTTATAGGTTTTGGAATGATTCCACAAAAAAGTTTCGGAATAACTTAGGAACGATGGGGTGGAATACGCTTGGCATAAATTTAGAACAGTTGTTATGTATGCAGATGATATATTTAGAAATGGTCTTTGAAATTGACTGTTGCGAATGATTTGGAATAATATTAGGAACGATTTATTATTTATTTGTAATACATTATTGTAACTATTTTAGGATTGTTGTTTGGAACACATTACTGAATATGCATTAATTTGAATTAGAATATGTCTAGGAACGGGTTCTTTTTTTTTAGGATTACTTTTTTAGAACTGTTTTAGTAATTCTATTTGGAATGATTTCTTTTTTTAAGATTGTAACTGCTTTTTAACACTTCTTAAGACCGTTCCTAAATTATTACTTTTTAAGGGGATTATTTCACTTTTCATACCTAAAGTATACCTCTTTTTTAGTTTTAGTACCCCAACTTTTCAAGTCATCAGACTTAGTACCAAAGTTTTTAGTTTTATTTTACTTGAGTACCCTCCGTTAAGTTGACCGTTAAAACTAACGGTCAATCCAATTTTTGAGGAAAAATTAGGTGGAATTTGTCTATGTAATGGTATGTTTGGCTTCCAAATTATTCAACGCAAAAAAAAAAAAAAATCTATTTTAATTCTTTTGATTTCAAATTTCATAGTTGAGGATAATAATTTAAAAAAAAATACACATTTAATTCAATTTCTATATAAAAAAATACCAATTTTACTATGAAAAAAACACCTTTTTTCTTTTCTTTTTTTATTAAACCTCGACGCAAATATTGTCATACTCTATTTTTCGAGGTTTATGCTATAAATTTTTATATATATTTTTTAATTATTTTAACAAATATTTTTTTTTTTGGCTTTTTTTGTGACTAGTGAAATAGAAAGTTGTAATAAATTTATAAACAAATTCTCTCAGCCAAAAACAACAATTGAAATGTATTTTCTAATTAGAGCACAAAAAATGGTATAATATATCAAAATATACATATGCAATTTTATTTGACTCAAAAGTACATTGACACTCTTTGAATGACTTATCCAGATTTTCTTTGTTTGTTTTTTGCGTACAATGTTAGTGGCGATTGAACATAAGACTGTTAGTTTTCTTAAATTATTTTAAGCGATTATCTTTACATTAATCCGCATTTAGCATGTATTTTATTTCCATGATTTTATTTGAGAGGAAATATTTTGAATTGATATTTTCATAACGATTTGAATTAGCATTTTTTAAAAATAGAAATTGGGTTAAAATATATACTTTTTACATTATTGTCCTCAAGTATAAAATTAGATTAAAATAAAAAATTTTGGTGTGTTGAATAAAATGCAGTCAAACATGCCCTTATATATTCTTACCTAATTTTTCCTCCAACATTGAGTTGATCGTTTATTTTAATTGTCAACCTAACAGATGGTACTCAATCAGATTAAAATTAAAAGTTTTGGGTACAAAGTTTGATATGACTTGAAAATCTGGGGTATTAAAACTGAAAAAGGGGTATATTTTGAGAATGAAAAATGAAATTACCCTTTTGATAAAATTATATAATCCTGGGATGAAAGCTTGAAATCATCCACTTTGCCCATTGATGTATTTTTATCTTTTTTCCAAAAAAAAGATTAAATAATTGTAAAGAAATTGGACATAGTGGATGAAAGTTCTTAAAATACAAAAAATTTATCCACGTAGTCCATAAATTTTTTTCAAAAAACTTTAAAAAATAAATAAAATTATAATTCAGAATCTACAAAATTCACCACAAAAATGAATCTACAAGGGAAGCCAAAGCACATGAAGATCCACAATCACAATATTAAAGGTGGAAGATGAGGAATGCAACTACTTATCATCCCATCCCACATACAGAAATCACTTGATTTGAGCTATGATCATCATTTGTGAGAAGTGATTCCAGCAGCTGTCTTTCTTTCTTCATCCCAACAAAGTATTGTTCAACCCCATGGCCGAACGTTTTCCTTGACCAATCGGTATCATCTACCGAACTTGATGAGCTCTCCCATTCACTACTTATAGACTCCAACTGTTTAGTGAGATCAATCATACGGGACCGAATGCTTTCGGTCTCTTTTCCAATTTGGTGCATGCTCAAACATTCACTTAATATGCAAGTAAATCTTTTCAGTATTCCTTTAAAGTTTTTTGCTTTTCTTCTGGACATAACTTCAACCGCATACCTTTCCAGTATAATCTCAGCTCGGGTGGCCAGATCTCGAAGCTGGCTTACCCAATTGCGGATCGTCTCAGATTTGTCCATGTATTGTCTTTTACTAGCATCCTTCAAGAAACAGTGCATGGTGTTGAGCTGCCTACGGACATCGTCACTTGGTCGCCGACCCCGGATAAGACTTTCACTTCCTCGGTCAACAGGTCACGAAGGGTTTCGAGAGCCACGGATGCAACAGCTTCGGCCATTTTGACGAATTTCCCAGACAAAATTGCCTGATCTAGCTGCCGATCGACGACTGCAAAGATACTTAGAAACTCTTGAAAAAAATAACAGTGGATGCTGAACAACAACTGTACGACCTCAAACTCAGAAAAAGCATTCAACTCCTTCATGATAAGGAGTGGGTTTAGATGAGTTGTCATTGTCAGTAGTGTAGGTTGTGAATGAGAATGGAAATATGATTCTGATTGCCTAACTGCCTTTTTTCCTTTTTGATAATTAATTATTGGGGTAAATTACAAAGATTATTATGAGATTTGACATAATTATAATAATTAATTGTTGTTTGAAAAGTTACAAATACTCTGTAATTCTTGGAAGAAAGTATGAAATTATCAACTTCGCCCTTACTGTATTTTGTATTTTTTTTAAAAAAATTAAAAATTTATAAAAAAAAATCGAACGGGATGGATGATTTTTTTGAAAAAGAATTATAAAAAAATTATCCACTTAGTCTATAAAAAAATAAATAAAATTATAACTTTTAATCCATAAGGACATTTTCACTAGTTCATCATAAAAAATGGATAAAAACCTAATTAATTGAGTTAATTGTTAGACGGCCGATACAATCAAAGGGATATTGATAGTTTTTCAAACAATAAAGGGTATTCATAATTATGTCAAATCTCATAGGAGATCATTGTAATTTACCCTTAATTATTGGACTGTCTGTTGGGGAGATGATTTGCATATTTGGCCTAAAACAGTTTCATTACATAAGTATTAATTCGACGCATATTATATATCTATGACATTTTTTATTATTATAATTTATTGGGATAATTATATTAAACTCCCTGATTTATAATTTATTTACGCATCTTATCTTTTAAGAAAATACATATACACTCACATCGCTAACCCAATTGCGGATTGTTTCGGAGTCGTCTGTATCTTGTCTTTTACTTAGCATCCTTCAAGAAACAATGCATGGTGTTGAGCTGCCTACGGACATCATCAACTTGACTGCCCACACCACGTAAAACTTTCACTTCCTGAATCAACAGATCCTGAAGGGTTTCGAGAGCAATCGATGCAACAGCTTCAGCCATTTTGATGATTTTCCGAGATCAAGTAACGGTGGATGCTGAACAACACTGTAACTGAAAACTCAAAAGAAGCATCCAACGCCTTCAAGATAAGTAATGGAGATGTGGGTCTAATTGCCCGAATGATTTCTGTCGAGACAAACCGTACTGTGAAGGGCCACATTCATCTGCTCTTAGTATTCAAAATTAATTGGAAAGTGGACCAAGACTTGAAAGACTTTTCTCATTGCCAGTTGGATTGCAAGAAAGTTTTACGATTATGATGCGACTGATGCATCGACCTGATTTTATATGAGTATCACGATTTTATCTTAAAAAAATCTTGTTAGGAAAAAAGAGGTCTTGAGCATATAAACAGCTCAATTTCTCGTTTACAATCCATGTGGGACGATTGCTTTCATCATATTAATATCGAGTGATTACTAAAAAAAGAATTTGATAAGTACGATAAATATCAGATGTTTGAAAATTCCAAAAATAGAATATTGCCTATAAGAAACATTAAGAAAGTAATAAAACAAAAATTTGGAGTTCGTTCGTTATGAAATTAAAATTTCAAACAAAAAAAACCCTCTAAGAAAGAACTAGAAAACCAAAAAAAGGAAAGAATGCTATTGAAAAAGAATAAGGAGGAACTCTGGAAAACCAATCCATTGAAAAGAGATTATAAGTGAAATATATGTACAAAGTCTCATCTCAGCATGCAGAGAATGAGGCCAACACTCTGGAAAACTTAAATATTCTCTACATGGGATGGACTGAAGCACAACAACTGGGCCATGTCCACAAGAAACACAGAAGCTTCTTTCTCAACCCTCGACAGATTCGTGTCGTGCATACCATCTCCAAACGATCACAACTCGAACTATTGCAGGGTTGGTTAGAAAGCTTCGTTGATCGTGAAGTTAACAAATTCTAGATAAGATATAATCATCGTCCTTCCTGAAGATCTTCAGAAAATACAGCTGTCCTAGAAATGTGGTCATTCTCAAAGGCACTTAAACCAGAGTAAGGACCAGAAGAGAACATAGACGATGTACCGTCAGACTCAAATGTTGTCGATGACTGCCTAAGATTGGGTGCAGTGTTGGAAGCTACTGCAGAATCATGGTATTCTGCAATTCGTTGCACCATTTTGAGAGACTGAACGACTTCTCCCATTGTAGGCCGTTGGCTGGCCTCTGGGCAACACAAGCTGCTGCAATCGTGCAAACTTGGAAAAAATTTTCCTTTGGGTACTTCCCTTCGAGTCTTGGATCAGCAAGTTCCTCTAATCGATCCTTATCTTAGAATCGGCCTAGCCTGCAAAAGTATAACACCACTGCTTACTTTCTCGAACTTGCCAATCTCTTTGATGAGAAACAGAGTTGTCTCTTTTCTATCTCATTAGCAAGTTATCACTATTAATGTGTAAAGATCAAGAATTTAGCCTCTTTCATCTTAATGGCTAATGAAATTAGGTATCCATGATATATGTGAACACTGAAAAAGGCGGAAAAAGTGAAGATTGAGATTTGAGGTCGCGATATAACTAACCCATGTAACAAGGTTCTCCTGGCCTGATGGTTGTGACATGTCTGCAGGCTTTCTACCTGTCAACAACTCAAGAACCACCCCATAACTATAAACATCACTCTTCACCAGGAGATGCCCAGTCATGGCATACTCAGGGGCAACGTAGCTGTAAAAAGGTTGGAATCAATGCAAGTGTTACATAACAGACGAGAAAGAAAGATCTGGCCTTGTGTTTCGTGTAAGTAAATATATGAACACTTCATGGTAGATTCTCTGTTAAAACAAATTAAAAATAAGAGTTTTTCTATACCCAATAAGAGTTTTATATAAATAAATATAAAACTTAATGCATAAAATTTGAAAAATGAAATAACTTTAATACAAATAAAAACATACAATCTAATGAATTTAAGTCGAATATTCATTATATTTCCACACTTGAAAAGTGGGCGAGAAAATGCAAGATTTTAGTTAATTTTTTTAATTGAAATTGAAAAGAAAAAAAAAAGATTCTGATGAACTATTATTAGAAAAATATATATTCATTTAGTGATCAGTTAGAAAATCATGACTAAATTGATTGAAAGACATTACGAAATTAAAAAGAAATAATATGAATGAATTATGTAGGTAAAGCTAAATTTTTAAATAGAAAAACAAAAAATCAATTGAATAAACAAAATTATTTCAATCGAACATGGAGGATTAAAAAGATGATTCAAAAATACAAAGTCTAAAAAGTTGAAGTACATAAAATACTTAAAACATTTTTCCTTCCGTCCTTATAGGCGGCGTTCCTAATATTTAGGAACAGTTGAGCGTGGACCATTCCTACAATGGAATAAGTTGTGTACGATCGTTTTTAATTGCGTAGTTCAATATAAAATTTGATTTGTTTGCTTGGAACACATTTTATAGGTTTCGGAATTGTTCCAAAAAAAATTTCGGAATAACTTAGGAACGATGGATGGAATACGCTTGGCACAAATTTAGAACAATTGTTATGTGTGCAAATGATATATTTAGAAATGGTATTTGGAATTGAATGTTGCGCATGATTTGAAATAATATTAGGAACGTTTATTATTTATTTGGAATACATTGTTGTAACTATTTTAGGATTGCTGTTTGGAATGCATTATTGAATATGCATTAATTTGAAGTAGAATATGTTTAGGAACGATTTCTCCTTTTTTAGGAATACTTTCTTAGAACTGTTTAGTAATTTTATTTTGGAACGATTTCTTTTTTAAGATTGCAACTATTTTTTTAACACTTTTTAAGACCGTTGCTAAGTTATTACTTTTTAAAGGGATTATGTCACTTTTCATACTTAAAGTATACCTCTTTTTAATTTAGTACCCAACTTTCCAAATTATGAGACTTAGTACCCAAAGTTTTTAGTTTTATTTCACTTGAGTACCCTCCGTTAAGTTGACCGTTAAAACTAACGGTTAACGGTCACCCAATTTTGGAGGAAAAATTAGGCGGGAATTTGTATGTAAGGGTATGTTTTGGCTTCCAATTTATTCAACACACAAAAAAAATTCTATTTTAAATCTTTTCGATTTCAAATTTCATAGTTGAGGATAATAATTTAAAAAAAATACACATTTAATTCAATTTCTATATAAAAAAAAGTACCAATTTTACTAGAAAAAAACACCTTTTTTTTCTTTTTTCTTTTTATTTAGCCTCGACGCAAATATTGTCATACTCTATTTTTCGAGGTTTATGCTATAATTTTTTATATATATTTTTTAATTATTTTAATAAATATTTTTTTTTGGCTTTTTCTATGGCCAGTGAAATAAAAAGTTGTAATAAATTTATAAACAAATTCTCTCAGCCAAATACATAAAACATGACTTCAAATTGTAAGGAAGCAAATTGTAACTCAGAACCAGTATTTGCTCTACTCTTTTGTCTTTCTCCATACCTTTCCCATGTTGAAGATACGAATCAATATTTCTACATACCTTTTCCCACTCAATTGGTTTATTTTCTTGGCGAAGAACTCCTCCAATAACTGAATAGGTAGTGGTAAACTCCCACATTTTTTTACTATTTCCCTGCCATATTCTTCCAACTGCTTTATTTCAATTATAGGTAGCTCTGCATGCACAATAAACGGTCGCTACTTATTTGTTAATTTAAAATGTTGTATCCATTTCCTAATGAAATTATATAGTAATTAAAACAAAACAAAAATAGGAGAATTGCACTTTGTCTTTTGCTTATATATAAGAGCATACTGTCCAAATGTTAATGAAGAACTCAAGATTTGATTGTAAATTTGGTTTAGAATAACCCTCTAATCATTGTGATCTAACTACACAGATCTTTATTTTTGTTTTAATAAAAGGAAAAATAGTATCGTTAATCCCTTGAATTAGAAGTTAAAATCACTTTAGTCCTTTACGTTTATTCTTAATTTGACTTCCCTAAACTTTTATTTTTATCTCAATTTGGTCCTCTGACTATTTTTTTTTTGCAAACATGTGGTTGAATTTTGATTTTTTAGAGGTTAAAATAATTCATTTACGTTTATTTTTTTATTTTAGTCCCATAATTTTGTAAAATTGTCAAATTAGTCCTTTTTTAGGTAAGGAAAGAACATTTTTATATTTTTATATGTTGAATATGATATAATTATTTTATGTGAAAATATAAAACTTTGAACTCTTATGAACATAATATAACATATTGTTTATCTTTAAATAAATAGTACATCTCTCTCTTTTTTCTTTTAGAAGTTACAAAAAAAATCAAAAGTTGTGACTAAATTTTGTAATACTTATATAATTTAAAAAATAAGTATTTAATTTCTAACATTAAAGTTAAAGATAAGTTTAAGAAAATTAAACCTTAGCAATATTTATAAATGTAAAAAACATAAATATTTTATAACCACGTGTTCTATATTTTTTAATTTCAAACAAAATTTTAAAAATATTCCATAAAAACCTCTTAAAATGAATTACATATATATACAAAAAAAAAAAAAAATCCACCGAAGAATCAACCCCAAAAGTACATTCCACAACTTTTTATTTAAAACCGCAAATCCTAACATTTAATAAATATTGTTAAAAGTTAATTTTCTTAGACTTATTTAAAATTAAAAATTAAAATTTACTGATATAGATTCTTTTGTTATATTCTCAAATTATAAAAGTTTTACAGAAAGATTTAGTCATAACTTTAGTTTTTTTTTCCAATAACTACTGAAAAAAAAGTACTATTTATTTTAAGTTAAGTAATTAATATTTGTTATTATGTTCATAAAATTCAAAGTTTCATTATTAACATGAGATAATTACATAATATTCAACGTTTCACAATATATACAAGAAATATAAACTTTTCTTTTCCACCTAAAAAAATGATTATTGACAATGTTACAAATTTAAGGAGTTAAAGTGAGAAAAATAAACTTAAATCTATCATTTACCCTCAAAATTAAAAGTAGAAATCCTCCAATATTTTCACTAAAAAATTGTCAAAAAGGCCAAATTGCGTCATAAAGTAAAGTTTAAAAACACAGTTATAGTCAATAAACTTAAGAAACTAAAATAATTTTAAATACAAATTTAAGGAATCAATTATACGATTTATACTTTAAAAAAAACAAATGTGGACTAGAAAAAAATTAAGAAACTCAATCATCGAAGACAACTACAATTAGCAAGGAATTACTATAGAGCAAACTATAAGTTAGCTGTACTGAAAGTCGGAAGTATTCTTCACTATTATATATGATCAAAAAAATTCTTGCCAAAATCTGGTTCGGTCGAATCTGAACTAATTAAATGATAAGTGCAATACACTTGCCATGTGATTGGTGTAGAGTTCAGAAAAAGTGACCTATCA